>CAODLS011727660.1:0-12418 GCA_948243855.1 Flueggea neowawraea | reverse complement strand
ACCAATAAACAAATGAACATATTAAAATAAGGAACTATACACAAATCATTCAATAAATACAACTACAATAAAATCAATCTCCATCTTCTTTTTAATAGAATTTTCTAATACGAGGGATTGAAATCTCAAAATTTTCCTGATTAAGGATATCAGGAAGCATTTTGGTGAGCCACTGTTTTTCTTGAATTTGAATTCTAGAAGTGCGGACGAATGTGCTGGTGGACAAGGATATGGATTTTGAAAGCCCATTCCACATGACTCTCTCAATGAACTCATATACTATGTCATCGTAGTCCACAATTCTTGGTGCAAAAATTTCATATTTAATATCAGAATTCCATAGTTGAAAAAGTTTTTCCTTGAAGTTTAGGGTAAGTGTTTCCCAAAGAGCATGTATCTTCTCGCCTTCGGTAAATTTATATCCAGCGAAAATTGTCTTTTGAATTAGCTCATTCACTACTTTGCAACGCTCAATGATAGTATGGCTCGGGTCCATCGTATAACTTGCAAGTGCTCTTTTATGTTCAGAAATTTGGTCTTGGTTTGAACGTATCCAATAACCACCGAAAAATCTTACGCCCCTCCTACACACGTGGGAACCATTTTTTTTCTTAATTTTCTATGCACCTTGATTGCCATCAATCACGTTGCCTCGAAATGTGTGCCATATTTCTTTAAAAAAATAAGGAAACAAATATGGTATTAGCATTTTATTATAAAAAATATTATCAACATATAATTAAAATTCTTTAAGCACTTGGAAATTTATTCTATATTATGGACCACACTTGAGCATTGCATAAAGTATTTTTGAAATTTTTTTTGGATTAATTTCATTCCAGAAATTATTTTATAATATTTTAGAGTATTTTTTAAGTAATAATTCAAATAATTTTTTTGATCTGATATAAAAAATTTATTTCTGAATATTCTCAAATTCATATACTTACTTATGAATGTTTAAAAATATACTCATGAATTATTTCGCACCAGAATAATTACAAATATTTTTTAATCATATTTGAATAATAATTCAAATATATTACATATGTTATGAAACAAATATTCTCGGCCATTTCCACATTTATTATGAATTTCCTTAATTCTTCAAAAAATTTCATAAATTTTTAACCTTCTGAAATATTTAATGCAAATTATTCTCTTCTCATATATTCAAAAATTCATAATAAATAATGAAATTTCCATAATCAAATATTTTAATTGATCAATAATTTGTATATTTCAGTATATTTCTGGAGATAATTTTTATAGAAATTTTGGAATTCGTGAATTATTTTAAATAAATTTTTAAGTTTATTATTGTATTTTTTGTTGTTGGTATTCTTGGTGTTCTTCACAAGAACCCAGAAAATTTTAATATTTTTTTGTCAACGAAAATTTTAATAATCAACCTTCAATGTTTGCACTCTCATATCTTCTTGTAGAGTTGTTTAAATTCGGTTCTATTTGATTCGTTGTAAAGTTCACATTTTCTAATTTCCATTCATACTATATTGGAATGATTACATGAATGAATTCATAACAGAAAATCATCTCGAAAAACAGAAATCACCAACTTCAGCAAGAAAAACATTTCTGAAAAATTCCAGATTTCAACTTATTCAAAATACAATCTTTGAACATTCATAACTTTCAGTGTAAGACACCAAATTTACATCCGTTTGATTCCTCATAAAGCTAACATAGCATACTCAAAATTCATAGGAAATTTTCAGAGAAAAACACACAAAATAATAACTAAGAGCAAGCATGAAAATGTCAATTTGTCACTGCAATTTAAGTAGCTTGAACCAAACAAATCAAACCAAAACTCAATCAGACTATGGAAACCACTTTTGAAAGCTCTAATACCAATTTAAAATGTTGTAAATTAAGTAAATTGACTAAATTTAAGTAGTCTCACTAGATCCAGGATCAAAACATAAAATTGCAATCTACTTTCTCACAATCTAAGTGCCTAACTTATTTTCCACCCATACAAGTTTTTTGTTCTTCCTTTTGAGGTATGTTTTATGTGATATGTTGCAGAGTATTTCTCATAAAACATTCATCAGTTTTCTGATGCTTTTATATCATGTATCATAAATGAAATATCATCAGTTCATCAGGAGTTGCCAATGGCACCAATATGCCTTCTGGCAACTGCTGTTTTGGTTGCTTACTCGATTTCCAACACATCCAATGGACCAAAAATTCACTATAACTCACTTATTTATTTTCCTGTATCCCTTGCAAGCCACAACCGGTTATCAAAACTATATTTCAATTACAAACGTCTTAAATATAAGTTAAATTTACAATATAAAAATGTATAATAACTCACTTTATGCATGAATCTATTGTCACCTAAAACTTAGGTGTGGGGCTTGAAAACGTTCAAAATGAATTTTTATATAATATTGAAATAAAAAAAAAATTATGTTTAGGAAATTGATTATACTATATATAATCTAAGGTTTATAAAAAGTTTACTTTTAGTTTATTTTCAGTTTATCTAAATCTATGGATATTACAAACTTTTGGCACAAATGTTATAAATCTAAATTATATTCACTAAGAAAAAAAAATTAAAGAAGAACCAACAAAAAGAGCTATTTTTTTGTTGAAAGCTTATAGACCTCTTTATGATGAAATCAATCTTTTAAACACAGAAAAATACCTAACGCATAAATATTCAGGTTAAAAAATGAAATGAGACTAAAAATTTTGAGTTAATTATCATTCAACTAATTGATTAAAACGGGTATAGGAAAGGACTAAAAATAGGTAACAATAGCTAAAAAGGCTCAAAAATAGAAAAGAGAGAAATAGAGGATTGAAATGTTAAAAAGAAAAAACAAAGTACAAGCACAAAAAATAAGAGCATATTAAATAAACTAGTTTGACATAGTAAATTAAATAATGACTTATCAAAAAATAAACTATATTAATGGGTGATAAAATTAATGGGTAATAAATAAAAATAAAATAAAATCACTATATGAAGAAGTCCAATAAAAACAACTGAAAAGGATTAAAAATAGGTAACAATAACTAATAAGGCTCAAACATTAAAAAAAAAAAAGAAAGAAAGAAAAGGAGGACAAAAAGTTAAAGAGAGAAAAAAAAAATTAAAAGCACTCAAATAGAACAGATGGCGTATAGAAAATGATGTTGGCCTCGAGGTTACTTTTACCTATTGTTACTCAATAATTCATCTCAGCTCAGTTATTAAAATAAAAATTTATTTAGAATGATTATTGAATCTTATTAAAAAATTTAAAATAATCACTATAATTTTTTTCGTCACCAAAGTTGAAAAAAAGACCGACATGTCATTAAATTTTTTACACATCATCTTACTACATAGAAAAGAATAAAAATATAGAAAACAACAATGAGTTATATTAAGAAAAAACTTAGTTGCATTCAACCGTTTCTCTTCTTTCTTCTTATCTTCTTTTTCTCAACAAGTTGAAAAGTAATCCAACTTTTGAAGACTAAAAAAAACATTTCTTACTCAATTTTTACTCTGCTTATTTGCTTTTACAAACAAACAAAACCCTAGAAAGGCACCAACGCTTTGCTTTTAATTTGCTTTTAAACACAAACAAAATCCTAGAAAGGCGACAGCGGGTTTGAAGCACCATGTCAGGTTCTCATTTAATGGAATGGCATCGGCTTTATCACCTCGACGAAAGGCTCCAAGATGCAGTTTTCCATCATACAGTGAGTATTAAATTAGTTCTCTCTAAAATTTGCACATTTTTCTTCATCTTCTTAATGATTATTTTAATTTAATTGTTGTTTTACTAGCTTATTTCCTTTTTATGCAGACCCTGATGAGCCTTATTTCACCGTTAATTTGTATTATAATGGTGTTATTAAGAGTAATGAATGTGAAGGTGGTGTTATGGAAACTTTTGATTGGTGACGTATTTCAAATATGTCATTAGAGATGATCAAAAAGTGGTTAGTTCGTCTAGGCTTTGTTGGTTCAGTTCGCTATTTTTACAAGTCAACCAAGGTTGGTGAACAAGAATATTGTTACACTCCTATAGACGATGAGAAAATTGTGTTTGAACTATGTATCAAAACAGTTATGGACAAGATAGTCCATGTTTACGCAAAGCACTTAGAGGAGGACACTTCTAATGTTTAGTATACTGAGTTTGCAAGAAGGCTTAACCGTGTGAGGAGTTCAATATATGATTGGGAAGGATTTATAGATAGTATTGATGGGTCATTAACGGTTTACCGACAACGCACATTGGATATTTAGGGAAGTCCACGTCCTGCCTGTTCAAGAAGAATTTTTCGACAAATTGAGCATCAAAGAGATGATGGATGCGTTTATCATCCAAAGTTAGTTACTGATGTCGTACTGGTTCAAAATGAAATAGAGAATGAGGATATTCAGGTGGAGGATGATTTCTTTGCTCTTCCTAATTATGTGGAAGATGAAGACTTACTTATGGATAAGGAGAATAATCTGGTTGTTGAAGATGAGGACTATCTAAAGGTTACAGTAAAGTTTAAAGGGGTAACTGGTGACTCTAATGTAAGACATCCACTAGTTAATTCCAATGTTGCTATACCCGCTAACATAGATGACATTGCTAATGAGATTGTTGAGGAAAAAGATCCAACCAAGGAAGATGTGTTGCATTCAGCTACTAACAATCAATTTGAAGGTGAAGAAAAAATAAGATTTCCAAAATTTGTATCGGAAAAGGATGGTGCAAAACCGGTGCTAGAAAAAGGCATGTTGTTTGCTTCATTCAACCAATTTAAGAAAGCTGTGAAAATGTGTCTATAATAGATGGCAACCATTCTTTTCCACTAATGATAAGTCTCGGTGTGTTGCTAAATGCAAGACTGATGCAAAAAAAAATGCAAGTTTCACATATGGGCAGGGAAGCTCAGTGCTAAAGATCCAACAATGCAGATAAAGTCTTTGCAAATGAATCATAGTTGTCCTAAATTTTTTGACAATTTTCACATGGACGCAAATTGGCTAGTACTTGAATATTTGGAGAGGTTTCGTGCCAATCTTACATGGTCAAAGACAGGCTTTATTGCTATTGTCCAAGCCAAAATGAGCTATAAGATAAATCATACCAAGGCCTAGAGACTGAAAAATAGATTTCGATCTTGCTTTGATGGAGTTGTGTAAGGAAGAGAGAAAATGTGAACACCAATGATTTAGAGTGGTTCAGTAAACCTTGCCTACGTCCACTACCTAAGTTCCTCACTTAGAATTTTCCCAAATTCACTATAATATTGATTGATTATGGATTAATCCAACAAGGTCTTACAAAGAGGTTGATTCACAGCTCAACACCTCCAAAGGCACATTCACTTTCAAAATAAGTGAGAACTCTTACAATACTTAATTCTGATTCAAGAATAATATATTTATTTAATAACTATTTTTCTTTTTTTTTTGGTTTCTAAATTGGCTAAATAATGTGTTTTCAGGGTCTTATTGCTGCTGTCAAGAGTTTATTCCCTTTCGCAGAGCACCAAAATTATGTACGTCATATGTACACTATTTTTGTGCAAAACACAAGGGGAATATGGAATGTTACTAGAGCAACATATGTCCAGCACTTTAACAAATAAATGGATGAACTTCAAAAAGTTAACACAGGTGCTAGAGAGTGGTTTAATCACCCTGGAAAACCATGTGGATCATGGAGTAGAGTCTTCTTTCCATTTGCAACGAAAAGTGATTCTATTGAACAATCTTTGTGAATGTTTCAATAGGTATATATTAGACACTCGTGATAAGCCAATCATCATGATGCTTCAAATGATAAAAACAAGAATTATGAAGAGATTATATAAGAATAGGCAAATAGGGCGAAAATGGAAACATTCCATATGTCCAAAGGTATACAAGAAAGTTCATGAGGCACTTGATTATGCTTGCAACTATTATCCAACATACTCTGGTGGGCCAAAGATCAAGGTTGATGATGGAGATGTACCATATGTTGTAGACTTAGAAATGAGGCATGCAGCTGTAGAAAGTGGCAACTTACTGGCCTGCCATGTGTCCACGCATGTTCAACCATAGTGTATAACAATGAATCGGTGGAAAATTATGATGCAAGGTGCTACTTCAAGGAAACTTACATGTATCCTTATTTTGGTGTCAGTAATCTAACAAATAATGAGGACTTATAGGAAGAAGATGAGTGAGGAGGTTACACACAAACTCCACCAGAAGTCAGGCCGACAAGAGGAAGGAAACGACTCAAGCGAACACTCGAAGTTGAAGAACGAGAACAAGTTGAAGCATAAAGAAAGGCGATTCAAGTAGAAAAAGAAGATCTAATATAGAAAATACTAATGAAGTAGAAGAAGACCCCAATCCTCCAATATACTAGTTCATACAATACTCATATTTAAATTAGTTCATACATTCTTACTTAATTCATTTTCCTAATAAAATGCCGACAAAAAGAAACACCATGATCTTCTATACTATATCACTATCTACATTATCAGGAGCGCGATTGTCAACTGCGATAGTCTCCGTATTCACATTGTTTTCCGCTCTGTTGGCCTCTTCGCGGAAGTTCCTTGAAACTCTCCTAGACTGATTGCTGCTTGCATCACTCTCATTAGGCCTTCGCATCAAACTCAAAATCTCATCAGTATTCCTTAACTTGAGTCTAGATTATACCACTGAAAGAATGAGCAGGACACCTCACTTCCCTATAAGAGATAATCCAACATTTTAAACCCAAATTAATTTCATCAAATAGATTTTTTAAAAAAAAATTACGAATTGACACTGCAATACGTAAACATTTATTGAAGCAAACAACAATAACATCATTTTATGAATTATTACTATTTCTTGACTCAAGAAAGTGAAGACAAAACCTTACCTAAAACCTTAGGATTATCATGATGAATGAAATTGGTATGAATTGTTTAGTGCTATATGCATTAACAACACAAGGCCTTTGAATATGGAATGCAAACAACATGAGGTTTTTCTACTACTCTATATGAACCCATCTATTAAATCGACTAGTACTAAATAAATTGAAAACTACACCAAGTATGCTCGCTTTTATATATCTTGCAAGCAAAATTTTTTTTCGAAGAACATATAATGTATTCATTATGAAAAATTTTGACTCACAAAATTAGTATCAAAGAGTTTAAATAAACAACAATATACTTACGGTTTGCATCAAATAATGCATATTATATGTCTTTACAAATATTAAACATACTATAAAAATCAAAGTTTACAAATAAAAACAAACGAAGCATCTCCATGTATAATGACTAACAAGCAATAGAAACACCTACGGCATTAAACAAGAATTTTTATTCCAATGAATGCATAGCCTAATCTGAATTGACTACTCAAAATTAATACCCAAACAACATGTAACCTAAGGAATTATTCATCTACGCTGAAAAATCATGCAATATGAAAAGACAAAATAACTTTAATTTTCCAATTGCTTAGTTTGAATTAGGATTACCCGAAAAATCGCTTGCCTCAAACTTCCTACACCTAAGAAAATGACGTCCTGGATTGTTAACAATGGTTGAGGGCCTCAACATCGCTGGTTCACCGCAATAACAATAGGTGTTCTCAACAGTCATCGTCATCGTCACTCTTAGATCTCGAATTCACCTTTATCGCCACTGAAAGATCTCGACAAATGAGAACCCGTTGTCGACTTTCTAGGGTTTTGTTTGTTAATAAAAGCAAATAAGCAGAGTAGAAACTAAGGTAAAAATGCTTTTTGTAGTCTTCAAAAGTTGGATTACTTTTTAACTTGTTGAGAAAAAGAAGACAGGAAGACAGACAAGAAACAATTGTTAGAATTATGTCCTAGTCCAATCATTGATGTACATTGTCATTCAATTATTTAATAAAGAGGCATTCCATTTTTTTATGAAATATAATATGTTTTATGAAGATAAAACTCCATGAATAGTTTATTCTTCCTTATGTCATCAAGTGCGTGACTTGATAGTAAAACCATAATGATAAAAGAAATATTATTCTAAATGTCCCTAATCGATCATTATCATGGGAATGATAATGAATTAGGTTAGTATGTTGCTAAGTGGATAATCACGTTTTACTGATTATGGATATGAGATATCAACTTAGAACATAGATACATGTTGGGGAATATTTATTGGACTAGCCCGCTATGAAAGCACTTCATGGATTGTTGTCACAAAGTAGCTTTCATGCAGTGGTGATGTTTGAGTCATCTAACTAAAACTCATTATCGACTCCTACATGAGGAATCACATGTTTTGACTTAATCAAACGTTATCTGTAACAAGGCAACAATAAAGGCTATGATTGGATATGTCATAAATCACGTAGATGAGTGATAGTGACAGTGATGGATTTGTTCCTCTTATAAAGAGTGATATCTCTAGGCCACTTGATGAGTAGGATTGATGGAAAGTATGCATACTCGAATGAATTGATAAATTAGTTTATCAATATCATTTGTTATATCTGTTGGAATTTGTAATTAAGTTTATGACATTCATAAGTATACATGACAATAGAAATAACATTTGCAATTTCCATAATATAATACCAAATATAGCCCTCAAAAGTTTATAAATTATGTCACTCTATAATTTTAAAAAGAAATTGCAAATGTTCTTATGCAAAAAACTTTTTTGTCATTTTAAAAAGAAAGTTCTTATGCAAAAATATTTGCAATTTCCATAATATAATACCAAATATAGCCCTCAAAAGTTTATAAATTAATTGATTATACATTCATAAAGTTTGAAAAGAAAAAACAAATGGAATTTACTGTTTTAATATAGAGACAAAGCGAATATATCTTTTTTTTACAGCAAAAATATAATCATTCCGTTAACTTGCTTCAAACTGAAGCCAAGATTTTTCAAAATCTGGAAAGTTACAACAGAAATCTTTCCAGCCAATGACATCAAAAGAACAATTGGCAACATAATCAACAATTCGATTTGTCGATCACAACATTTGAAACAACATTCTTGAAACTGTTGTTTTAAATCACAAATGTCCCAGCAGATACTTGCCATCTCCCATCTCTATTCATTCTCACTCAAAGACAGTTGCCTCATGACTGTTTGATTATCTGATTCCACCTGAATTGGCCATCTCATTTCTTGACTTCCAAATAAACCAACAAATCACCCCAATCTCCTCCATGATTCTCCTGCTGCCCCCAACTGCTTCAACCATAAAATCCCACCAATCTTTGAATCCCTCAAACTGTAAATCATCCACTCTGATTGCCAAGTGACTTCCTGCCCATACCAACCTTACATACTCGCATTATAATAACAAATGCATGATTGATTCTGGATGTCTCTCACAGACTGGGCAAATGTTCTACTTAGCTATGCCTCTCTTAAAGAGATTAACCATGGTGGGCAAGGAATCTTTAAAAACCCTCCCCATGAAATGCTTGAGCTTAGGTGTTAAAAAACCCTCCATAGAGGATTCGGTGCCATCACAATGATGCTTCTATTAACTCCCGTTGTCCGATGCTCTAAATCATCTTTAAGTAAATGATAGCAGGACCTGACAGAAAAAAGGCACCATTGTTTGTAAAGTGTCAGACCAATCAATCATGTCTCGACATTAAAATGGGGATTTTCCGAATTTCTTCCACCACTCCTACTGATGGTCTATCCCGCAATTTACTCAATTCCCACCTTACTCCATTGGAGCTTACCAGATCAGCAACATTTATCACAGAGTCATCCCATCTCAGTGGCATAAACACTCTAAAACTCGGGAGAATAGGAACCCAAGGCATTCCCCAAATGGCTATACTCCTTCCATCACCCATGTTCCATCTTAATCCATTCAATAGAGCCTCACGCCCCCATAAAATACTCTTCCACACCCAACTCCCCTGTTGCTTAACCTGACAACCCAAAAAACTACTAATATGAAAATACTACCCTCTTAGTATCTGGACCCATAAGGCTTGAGGTTGTTGTGTGATTCTCCATGCAATCTTGGCCAAAAGAGCCTTATTGAAAAGACTTAAATCTCGTAATTCCAATCCTCCAGCACTCTTTGAAGCAGTCAATTTGTTCCATCCAGCCTTCACCAAAATTTTCTAATTATTTCTTCAAGCCTTCGAGTAATATCCAAAGGGAACCTGAAGACCGACGTTGAGTAAGCCGCTGAGCTTGCAGAACAGCTTTAACCAGAACCTCCTTCCCAGCTTGAGAGAGTAATTTCTCCTTCGACCCCTGGGCTTTGTTCCTCACCCTATCAACAATAAAACATAAGATCTGTGTTTTTTATTTTCCCCACATCTGTGACAAGCCCAAATACAACTCTCCCCCAGTCGTCTCTTTGCACCCAAAATACTCCAAGATACAACTTTTCAATTCAGGAATAATAGAAGGAAAGAAAAGGATGCTCGACCTTTCAAAATTAATCCGCATCCCTGATGCCGAAGCAAAATGACAAAACAAGTTTTTCCATTCCTTCACCTCCTCCAAATCAGCCTTTGCAAAGATAAATGTGTCATCAGCAAACAATAAATGAGATACAACCGGGCATCTCCTATTAATTCTATAACCATCCACCACACCTTGCCTTATCTTGTACTCAATGAATCTCGATAGCGCATCTGACACAAAAAGAAACAAGTAAGGGGATAACGAGTCTCCTTGCCTCAAACCTCTCGTAGGAGAGAACGATTCCAGGGGTTGACCGTTCAACAAAATATCATAATCAACAGTGGAGATACATTGATAAACCCAATTGCACCATATTTCATTAAACCCAAATCTCCTAAGAATTTCCAGCAAAAAGACCCATTCCACGTAATCATAGGCTTTATAGAGATCCAATTTCAAAGCCAAGCTACCTAGCCTTCTTTATTATTTTTCCGCATATACTAGTTAAACATTCGTGAGCAATTATGATATTATCTTGAATCATACGATCAGGTACGAACGCATTTTGATTAGGAGAAATGATATTCTTTTATTATCTTGAATCATCCAACATCGGCTTAAGCCTCAAAACAAACACCTTAGAAATGATTTTATACAAGACATTGCATAAAGATATAGGTCTAAATTGCTTAATTGAATCAAGATGGGGTACCTTTGGGATAAGAATGATGTTGACCCTGTTTAACTCCCGCATAAAACCCCGAACAGCCTTAAGAGCATCTTCTTTAATAATCCCCCAATTCTCTTGAAAAAAACTCGGAGAAAACCCATCCGGTTTTAGGGCTTTTGACGGTTTCATACTGAAACAGGCTAAGCGCACCTCTTCTTCATTAGCTGGGTCAGTGAGGATTTAGACAAACCGAATATATCAACCAAACGAACAAAACCGAATTACAGTTTGAGTGGTTTGATATCAAAGTTTGGGTGGTTTTGATTTGACATAGGTTTTAAACTGACCAATTTGGTTTGGTTAGGTTCTTCTCCAAAACCACCCCCCCGACTAATGGAACACTAGCGGAAGAGCAAATTTTGTTCTATTGAATTAAAACTAAGGGATAAGATACTGCAGTTTAAAAATGCAAGGATGAGCAAGAAAGTTTTGTTTAATCTTAGGAGTGAATTTGTTAATTTCCCAAATATCATTTCCTTGGAAGGATTTTTTGTTTCTTTTTTTTATTATTACATAATCATACGCATGTTCGCTAAGCAGCTGAAAAAACTCCGCGCACACTCCATTTTCAGTCATCACTTCTCGCAACGCCACCGTCATCACCACCATAATCTCCGTCGCAAAAATGGCCACAACAGCCTCCCAAGCACCACCACCACCACCTCAAAGTCTTCCCACAAACTTCCTCTTATTTGTAGACATGACAACTCTCTCCCAATCCGAACTCCACACTCTCGCCTTCTCTTCCACGTCACACCTCCACTTAAACGACATCGTTCCCCCAACTATCGACCGCTCCACTTTCAACGAAAGCGCTGGCGCCCGCCGTCAGACCTACTCTCGCTCCTCCTCGTCCTCGTCATCCCACCACCACCGCCACCACATTCACCGCGTCTCCTCTCTTCTTCCAAACCCTAGCCATAACCCAATTCATTCTTCCACAAACGATGACTCTGACCAGGCTGAAAATCGCTCCATTGTTAGCTTCCTGAAGGAGCTTCTCTCCGCGCATCCTGATTTCCAACAACCTGACTATTTAGATTTTGACATTTTCAACAACTTTAATAGTAGCAATTACAGCAATGTTACTAATGACCCTGTGAATCATAGTTATATACATGAATTGCCACCTGCAGTGGGTGGGAGTTTTGTGAGGAAGCTGAAGAGGGGTAGGAAGCCTAAGGTGAAGGGATTGGGCGCGGCTGGGATTGGGTTGGAAATTGTGAATAGGAATGGGGTGGCGGTGAACATTGTGGAGTTGGC
>CAODLS011727537.1:0-23774 GCA_948243855.1 Flueggea neowawraea | reverse complement strand
ATTTTTATATAAATTCTCCATCAAGTGACAACTTATCACTTTCCTATTTTATTAATTATATTCGGTTGCAAATTATAGTTTTTATATTATGTTGTGTAAATATAATATTTCATATTATCTTGTTTATTTTTTTAATTTATTATTTTAAATTGATGATATATTATTTTTTAAGTTAATTAATTAAATTTAAATTACGGGTAAATGATATTCTATGGGTAAACAGATACCCTGTGGGTATGGTACAAGTAATAATTTTTGTCACTCGCACGAGTACGGGTATGGTATGTATACATAATATAAATTACGGATACGAATAAGGGTATTGTTATACCCTATCCATACCCCACCCATTGTCATCCCTACTCCGGTTACTCCGGCACAAGTATTGAAGTTAATTTAAGAAAATTTTATACTTCGGAGAAAGTTCGAGCTAGCACAAATCTGTAATTCCTATAAATAGAAGGGGTTTCTTACATTGAGCTCCCACGTAGAGAATATAGGAGGAGAGGTCACCTTGCAAGTACAAAAATATATAAACTAACCTTATCTATGCCAATATACATTATACCCTTTAATTTCTTACATTTATGATGTTAACAGTAATAATATCTGAGTTTATTGCTTTAATAGTTGATTTAGTTGATTACTAATCTATTGATTTTAAGTTGATTAATCGTTTTTTCTCGAATATAAAGAGGTCGCTCAAGATGTGTCATTCTAATTGGAATATTTTTGTAGCGATCACTAATTTTTGAGGCTCTACTTTTAATATATATATATATATATATAAAGTTGACTAATCCTCTTATATTTGATGTTAGATACACATGTCAAATTTCCTATAATCCTGATTGTCCAAGAAAAACAAACACCATCAAGTTTTCACAAAATTTTTATTCAACTAAAAAAAGGAGATATACAATGTTCATAAATGTAATTATCTATAAATTATATAAATTGATGGCAAAAATAAAACCAGAAAAGCACAGAAGCAGTCTCAACAGCAGCACACGTCCAAGACACAGCAGCAACACAAGGCAGCAAAACTGCAAAAAAAATAAAAAATAAAACAAAAAAAAAAGAGAAAAGGAAGGAAAAAAAGAAAAGTCTTATAAATTGGAACTGAAAATTAATGAAAATGAAATTAAAAGGAAAGAAAAGAATAGTGAAATAAAAGGAGATGTTAGAGTCTGACTGACCATCCTTTCCAGAAGTCGTCACCCTTAGTTTTGTTTTCTGCAGAAGTCATGTGTTGTGGTGGAGGGTAAGTGGGATAGCCAACCGGTGGTGGTGGCTGTTGCGATGGTGGATATGCCGTAACAGGTGGCGGATACATTACTGCAAATCAGGATTTACTTATTGCAACTGGCCACTTATAACAATTAATCGCAATGATATGCAGAAAAAAAGGACTGCTTTCATATTTTGTACTTTCTGTTTTTTTCCTATCTATTTTTTTCACTATACAATTTATCGATATGTGATCTATTTTTCAATTTACTACAAACAAACACAGATTGATGAAATCAAATCTAAAATACTTATCACAAACTTACCAGCACCTTGTTGCTGATCATGGTGATCAGCCATTTCAAAGAGGACTATATTGACCAATAGCAATAAAAACAGGACAGGACTTAAAGAGAAAGACAAGTAATTAAGCAGGAGTAGACTCAGAAACTATATATGTTGTGCATGGACCTGACTAGAGGGTTAACCAAAGACTTGTTTGGCCTCTTGGACGGGGTTTACTAGGAGTCGGCCATTTTATGCTTCTCAATGTAGCATTCAATGCCGGACTTTCGTCCTGATGTGTTTATATTGCAAGATTCACCTCTTATAAATGCATTTTTTGATATCCAAATTTTTCCTCTTTGAAAATAAAGTTTTGTCAGGATCAATACGTTAACCATTTCATCACCACAATGTCACATAGAATTGAGAATGAAAACAAAGACTTGTGATTGTTCTCAATTCAAATTGAATGTAAGTGAGATCGCATCACAACTTGCAAAGTCCTGTACATGGGCTCAGAGCATTTTGCACGTATGGCCTGGTTATATGGTAATCTAATCTCTACTATATATACATGGTCTCGCATATTGTTTAGGCTTAGACATGACCCATATTCGTGATCAAGCTCAACTCAAGTGAATTTGGCCCATCTTTCTGAAGTTCAAAGCTAACATTATCATACGTTAGCAAGTTTAATTTGTTGCTTAATGTTGCAGGTTCAAATATCTAAGTACAAAATTTTCTCATATGTGTATCGCTTATAAGTGGAAATTAGTCGAATAAGTACCAAATGAAAATTAATCGAATAAACACAGACTGTTAAAACGAAGATGGAGTAAATACAAGAAGAAACAACAGTTGCTATCAGTGACTGTAAATCAAGGAAGCTATAAAAGAAACATGCATGGACTGTCTGTAATTAGTTGGAGAGGAATTGTAGAAATATTATTATGGCCTACATACCGACTAATTGCAGTAATCATTATGGGAAGGAGCATTCTGTAGCTCCAGTACACAGGTCACAAACAATTATTTGGGAAATGAATGTGAAATGACTTGTCTATCTATGTGTGTGTGGGGAAGAATTCTGGTTTGCACATGGATGATCTTAACTTAACATAAAAGGCCTGATATAACACAGTTGGGATCCTCCATGCACTCAGACCAGACACCATGCATGCGAGAAACCACAGACAAAATGATAAATTCATTACTGTTCATTATTATTTTACAAACAACAATTCAAATTCAGATATTAAGGAGCCCAATAGCCCCGCAAATCAATTGGATGAATACATTTGAAATTGAGAAATTTAATAAGGTTTTGTTGCAAATTTGGGTTTTAGAGTGCGGAATTTCTTTAGTTAACTCTCAAATCTCTTGGAACAACTAGAATTATAGTTGAATGAATACGACCATAATGTGCAAGACTTAATTGTATGGTAATATAAATTTTTTTGACTGTCTTTTTAAACGAATGAAAATTACTTAGAAAAACATGAACCATAAAATAGATGTGAAAGACTTGTGTCTTTGTAATTTTTTTGAAAATCGTGTCATCTATTTCTAATTTTTATTATTTATAAATCTCCTACATATAAAATCATATTTATAAATATCCCTTGCTATTATTAATGTATGGTCCATGGAGAAACATGTAATTGAGCAGAAACATGTTTGGGAATTCTAGTATGAGTTGCCATGCATATCGAGCCAACCCAATTCATGACCTTGATGCTTCCAACTCATCTTTGCTATCACGTCTCATTCAATATTCTGAAAGTCAAGTCACATTTTTCTATCAACTAATCGATTTGAAAGAAAGAAAGATTGGAGATTTGGGGAGTGAATAAATGTACAAAACAATACCAATTCAGTGAAGAATGGACGGAATCATGTAGCCCTTATCTTTAACAAACGGGTCCACACACAAAGTGATCGCAAACACACCAGGGATATATATAATCATAAATCACTAACCTAACCAACGGTCAAATTTTTATTTTGGGGCCAAGATAAATAAAGCTAATATAACCTCATTTCAAGCATCCTGAGAGCAAGTAAGGTGTGTTTCTAATACAAGAAATAATGATAGTTCAACTGACTCCAGCATCAAACGTTACAGTAGGCTGTCACCACCATTTGCACCTTTAGTTCCCCTAGCATGAAACGTAACAGTGCGTTGCGTCTCCGATACTATAAGGATAAAGATTTGATTATGATGGAGTCATCTTCAGGATTCAGAAATTATGAATTCAATTACATTAGAGTTGTTTCCAGCATTAATTCAAAGTCACAAAATTCGATCTTCAATAAATGTACCAAAAATATACTATTAGTAATATCTAACCCATATGCTATTTGAACTACCAAAAGCAAACAGTAAAAATATTAAACGAAACAAAGCTCGACTAGCTATCTAGTTATTCATTATTTGTGTTATTTACTGAAAAGTGTTAGGTTGACACATTCAAAGGGAGGACTCAACTATTAGTGATTGCAAGTGCGATGAATTAGAGAATTCCATAAAAGAAAAGATTTATATATAAATTTAGAATTAAGAATCTCAAAATGAGTAGAGTCTTGGATGTTTTAGGAAATCACATGTAGAGTATATATAACACAACCAAAAACTTTAAGTTGAATGGAAGAAAAGATAAAGAAAAGAGAGACATCACGGAAAGCAAAACACCAAGTCAAGGTGTGCAATACATTTTGCCCTAAAAAGAGGGGAAGCACAAACACACATGATGCTTGATACCTCTCCTCATAATAAAATCATAACAATACCATCAAAACTACTATTTGAATGATAAGCATATTGATCATGAACAAACATTATCTATTAAAAATAGGGGTTTGAATTGAAAAGCATTTATATATATCATTTTTCAGAGAGAAAATTGTTAATTCAAATCTTAGAAAAAAAATACATTTTTTGAAAAAAAAACCCGTTAATATTCTAATTCTGAGGCTATTATCCATTCTTTATAAAGAAATCATTATATCTCTTTTTTGAGTTAATTGTTATGTCCTAACTTCATCATGAAAATATGCGTTAAGCAATCATAAACGTCCGTTTTAGTATCTTCTTTTTCTTTCAACATAGTAAAGTAATCAAGAATGTAACATATTTGGTTGTGACCAATATTTATATCTCTTTTTCTTCTTTATAGTGAACTTTTGCGTCTTTCAACTATGCTTTCTATGTGTTCTTTTTTTATATTTCGGTGGTGGTTTAAACGAAAGTGTATGTGTTGATGGCAATAATAGAGCTATTGAGAATAAAAGAGAATTTTGAAGAAAGGTGATTCAGAGAATCCATCATCCCTCTTTATTGCTACTTTTCATCTAATCTTCTTGTTGTGGGGTTCCTTTACACATGTAGTTCACCAAGTCTCAAGATAATTTCTACTACTATTAGTTACCAATTCCAATTTCTTAACTAATTAATTAATTGTCCATTACCAACACTTTTCTTCAATTCCAATTAAGCATGCATTTGTAAACAATCAAACTAAAAAAAATCTCTAGATGGTCTAGTTGAACTATATTTACAAAAAATAAATAAAATATAGACGGACAAAATTCATCGGTAAAAACATTAAATATCAGAAATATGCCAAATTGTATTTTGCAATTAAATATGTTGAAGTACTTAATATTGTGTGTTGAGTGTTGCACCTTTTAGACACGTAGGAAATATTAATTTAACAATCATTTCGATCCGAAATCACCTCCACGTAATAAAAAACTAAGTAAAAAGACATTTGCACATTCTAATTTCCGAAACATCGAGCTAGATTAACATGGACGGTCAAATAATTAATCCGAACATGTATTGTTAATTAAGGTACGATTAAATCGAGAACTAGAGAAATATCTACAAGATAAAATGTTGTCTATAATTTAATTTGTTAATTAAAGAGACCTAATGTCTGTACGGCCTGCCTCATGCGGGTATTATCATATATAATATAGTACATCAATCAATCAATTAATTAATATAGTTAATTTATATAATAATGATTCTCCTGTGGGTGGGTGATCTCCAGTACTACTATATGCTAGAGTAATGGCGTAGTACAATTATTAGTATATTTATGCCTCCTCAAACGGTCCACAGATTTGTGGAAACCTTAGTTGGCAGATTAATTAATTCTTAATTAACAATTGGGTAGTAGGACTAATTGTTTGTACATTAATGAAGTGACTGATTTATTTGTCGTTTTGTCTCCTTAGATGAAGTTCATTTGACAAATCTTTGCACAAGAGTGAAGCTACTAGATAATCATGATCAATTGTTAAAAGTTAGCATGGGAAAGAGAAGGGAAATTGTTTAATTTGATTAATTAATTAGATCGCCTCGAAAGATCCTCGTTGATTTTATAGTTTTAATATTGTCAAGTACCATATCAAATTGAATTAAACTTGCAATATTTTCTTGTCTTTGTGATGTAGCTATATTTGTCGTGACTAAATATATTACCGTCTGATTAATTAGAATTATATAGTCGTGTAATCAATTGAATTAATCACATGAGTGCGGATGATTCCAACAATGCTATGTTTTGTACAATCATGCATACACCGATAATGAAAATTTAGGTAGGCCATCAGCAATACATGACAAACAAGTAAGGATATACATTTGAACATTTAGACAGTATGATTTCATTATGTATTATCCAAAAAATATTCCATACTGTTGCTTTATATCGATCACAAATTAACTTTGTTACTTGATTCCCCCGAAAAACTTCTAAGTTAAAATATAAATGCATCAAATTAATTACTTTAACGATGTGCACTTAAAATTACTTTTTAAAAACAATAAGCAACTATTCCAATGAATTAAACTATTCCAACGAATTAGAGTAGCAATGGTTTTCTTCTTCTAAATAAGCGTTTTTTCTAATATTCAAAATTCAATCTCAAATAAATAAAATTTTGAGCATAAAATGTGATATTAATTATTAAATTAATGTGGGTTTGTTTTTTAACTAGTCATTTTATTTGCTTTTTTTTCAAAAATTAAATTCTCGATCTTTTATATATTACTGGAGACTATATCAATTTTAATGAGCTATAAACTTATCAATAAATCAACACTGGTGTTAATATTTAGTAATTAAAATTATTTGGAAAATCACGATTAGAAAAAGAAAAAGTTCAACTTGTGACATACACTTTAACGGACCGTACTATGCTTAGAATCTTAGCGTAGTGGGAATCGAAGCAATTAATGTGATCTAGATAAAATAAAAGAAAATGAAGTTGAAAGGAAGGGTGCGAAAATGAGTTGCATTGCATTTGGGGCAGGGACATAGACAACCATTACCAAACTACGCATCAAGTTTTAGATAGAGATATAAAGATGCAGTAAATCCATAAATATGCCCACAAAACCACAATATACAATTTCTTTTGTATGCCCTACGAAAATTTCTAGGTATGCATAGTTATGGCTATAATGAATGGCATAATTTGCTTGCATGGTTAAATTTAGACAACGCAAAAACTTCATTTAAAGCCAAAAAAACCTAGCTAGCTTCTCATGTTGAAAAGTTCATCGAATAGTATAGATTGAAAAAGGTTTATGGAATAAATTTTGCTTGAACTTCAACATTACTATATTAGCAATATTCTTGCCGCTTCCTTAAATAAAGTCCTAATTTTAGACTTGGCGTTCAAGCTGTCATTCAAATATTGTAGTTTAGTGGGTCTTAAAGATCTAATTAGACATGTGGAAAGATCTACCTAATTGAAACAAATCATGCAAATTAATAGGGTTTGTTTGTTTCCTAATCTATTCATTTCGTACCTTCAAGGATATATATATATATATCCTGAAAAATACTGAATAAATATCAATATCTATCATGCTAGCTTAGCTGTTTTTTTACAATAAAAAAAAATAATTTTATTCATTCAAACTAGCAATACATCAATAAAAATATAAATTTAAATCCGTTAAAAACTTTAAAGGTAAAAATCCTAAAGGATGAAACAATGAAAAAATTCACGGCATCCTGGTTAATGACATAATAAATTGGCTTAAAACCTACACATTCAAAAATATTATGACTGAAATACCTATGACTCTAGATCTACAACATACTGACGATCATAATTTGCTTTGTAACTCTGCCGAATTGAATGTATTGACTGTCTGAATTTCTGAATTGCCTACAAAAAATAAAACTCTGCAACAAAGATGGTAAAATCAAACGTCACAATAAGACAACGAAATCACAACAATAAAAATAATCTAGATCTGTGTAAAAAATTCACTTATTTCAGAAGAGAAATTGATAAAAATATGTGTTAAGGGATGTTTTGAGGCCAAAAATTACCCTTTTTACTGAAGAAAATAGACAACGAGAACAAAATAAAGAAAAGTTGAGAGAAAACGAGGTGGCTAGGGTTTTTCACGCCTTAACCATTAGCTTAGCTATTATACATTGATTTCAAACGAATTTTATTTATTACAAAATATGAGTCATTTTAGTATAAAAAATATACATGCACATACGTTGATGTTACAAACATATTAGCATAGTGTGTTTTACTGGAATCGTCTTCGCCACAAAATGATCGAGATTTTAATTGATTTTAATGGGAATAAAATAAAAAGTAGCTACTTAAGATAGGTCAAATATATTACGAATTTAAGCTTAATTGATTATTCAGCAGTTACATATCGTCTATCAATTCACGAGTTAGTCATGGGGTTTGAAAGATTAGCAAAAAATTAGTTAGGGGAAAGATTGGCGTGTGATAAAAGAGGATTTGGTCAAATTGGTTAGTGTCAATAATGGAGGAAGATAAGTTTCCAATGTTTATGAATGAAAATAGGCTCTAAATGTGGAAATCAAATTCCTGAGAAATTGTGAATGTCAATGGAAATCTTCCGGCTACGGAATTGAAAAAAGAAGTGGGTATCGTCTGGCAAAATTTGAGACAGTCAAATAAAGGTGTTGCTGATTCTAGAACCGCCGGTTCTTGTTTCTGAAATGTGAGAACTGGAACCAAACAGTGATTTTTACGGTTTGGTCCGATTTCGGTACGATTTGGTTTTGGTTCTAGTTTTAACCAGTTTCGACTGGTTCAACCGCCGGTTTGGTTTCGATTCGATTCCTTTTTTTTTTTCGAAATTTTGTTTTTAATCTATTATTTTATTCCGTCAATTTTTTTTTCAGTTTGTAAATTTTGTTATATTTAATAATTAATAATATTACCAATAATACATTGTATTCCAAAAAATTTTGTTAATAATTTTTAAACAAATTAAATATTCTACTAATAATTACATCACATAATTTTAAACAAAATTAAAAAAAAACTCATTAAAGTATATTAGATGCCCTCACTTGTGGCGGAGAAATATCGGCTTACAATATCGAATTTAATTATACAATATAACTATACAATAATTAAAAATACATGATAAATTAAAATACAAGTAAAAAAGAAAAAAAAACTAGAAACTTGAAATGATAAATTAAACTAGAAATTTTCTTAAAATGAATTTTAAAAATTCGGAACTAGAAACTCTTTCTCCCACTCCCCCCTCGTCTCCTTGGGTGAGAATTGATTGAGTTTGACTCTCTTGAGTTCCAATATTTTCAACTTCAAAATTTTTAAAATTTTCATTTCCACCAAATTTTTTCATTACTCCAAAATAAATATACAAATATTAATTAAATGTAATAAAATAACAAAATAACTAAATTAAAATATAGTAAAAAAGTAGAAGGAATTTAAAAAATATAATTACAAAAAATAATTTTAAGAAATATAGAAAACATAATTGCAATAATAAAATATATAAATAATTAATAAGAGTAATTTATAGCAAAATAAATTTTTGAGAGAGTGAGAATGTAGAAGAGATTGAGAGAGAATAAATGATGTAAAATTGGTAAGAATGGGGTGGGGGTATTTATAGAGTTGAAAAAATAAAAAAAATAAAAAAAAGGAAAAAAAATAACCGTTGGAACCGCCACTAAAAGGGTGGAACCGGAACCTAAACCGTAACTCTCCGTTTTTGGTCGGCCGATTTTCGTTCCTGTTCGATTCCAATTTTAACCAGTTTTAATCAATCCAATTCTGATTTAATTGCTAGTTTCAGTTTTAATTTTACAACTCTAGTCAAATAGGTACAATAATTTCTTTTCTATTTTCAAGGTTAGAAAAAATTGAATTTCCTTAAAACTAGGTTATGTGTTGAGAAGTTTCGACCTACTCTTATTCCAGGTCTATCATGATGATGATGTCTATCTTATGCTCCTTGGTAAATTTGACTATGCATTAATACAGTTGTGACATTGGCGCTCCCAACAACGATACCCTAATTAGTCGCTACGTCTAGATTTTATCTTCAGAATTTTCAATCTCAATATCTTCATCGAGAAAAATAAATTTAAAAAATGATTGGCGTTTCTATATGTTAACATTTTATCGTACGGTTTTCTAGATTACATTAATTTTTTAAAGCTTTTTAAAATAAACAATCAATATAATTTGACAAAATAACTCAAATAAATAGTAGCGAAACCAGAAATTGAAAGAGGTGAGATTGGTGTTAGAACTGAGGTTGAAAACGAAACCCAAATCCCAAAGACGAAGGTGGGTTGGCAATGGAAAAGGTAGGATATTCTGACTTTCGATCGGCCAACTCGTCTCCCTTTGACACTACAAATAATAATGAATACTTTTAAAATTGAAGTACTCATAATGTTACAAGTTTAAACTTCAAAATATAAAGTTCCTTTAAACCGAACTTGAACGATTGATTTGTTTGAAGTTATTGAAAGAAAAAATTTGTCTAAGTCATTTTCTAATGGTTAAAATAATAAATAATTATCATTAGTTTTATTAGTATTATAGAGCCATATCCAACACTAAAAAAATAAAAATTTGATTTGTATTAAGGGTCAATATATGAGAAGAAAAAGATTCATAAACTATCATTATTGGTACTCAATTACTATCATATATTTGGTTAAGAAGTAGGTAATCTCATTCTAATACAATATTGATGTTGAATAAATTATTATTGACATAATTGATGAAGGCCATCCATGGTGATTTCCAACTCGTGGATCCAACTACTAACTAGCAAGATTTCAATAATGAAACCAAATATTGACGGTGAAAACATTTCTAATTGTCATTTTTTTTCCCCAAATGTCAATGTCTTCCACCGTCAACAAACAACTCTTACCGCATCACGACAATTAAAAAAAGTATTTTTTGAAAAATCTATGCAACAAACAAAACAGGAACAACAACATGTCCACACCCGGAAGATTAGCCACGTGGCAGAGAGCCCAGGAGCCCAAAACGTCTCCCGTGTGACCAGCATGAATTAACACGTCCTAAAATCGAAAGCAAACAAAAACCAATTAAATAATTAAAAATAATTATTAAAAAATTTAAAAAAGATAGAAACCGCCAAAAGTGGCCCCTGTTTTGGGTACGCCGTACCCTTCCCCTCTCAACGGCCGCTTACAAGCGTCCTTTTTTCTTGAACGATCCAATACAACCTATTAACTGGGACCCACCTCTTTTGTCCTTTTCTTATTCTTGCTGTATGACGTGGACCCCACCCCCACCACCATTTCTGACCTCCCCGTTCTCTTGTGCCTACGTGGCATGCCTACGTCAGCATCGGTACGTGGCATTTGCTGCTGCATGTCAGTTAATACAATGTGCCTAGTAAAACTTGCGATAGTCTTGGCTTTGCTTACGGGTCTCTCTATATGCTCTGGGAAAAGAGTTATTCTACTATTAATTTCAACCCCCTTTCTTCCCAAAACAAAAAGTGATAATATTCCGGAAATAACCCTGGAAAGAGGCAGAAATTACGGGATGAGGCCAAAGAAATCTTCTGGTTACAGAAAATAGAGTCAAGTTAAGCTTCTGCTAACCGAATCCAAATATAGACAAAAGAACCCAAACAACAAAACAGATCTCTCTCTCCCTCTCTCTTACCTCCACAAATATATTTTTGTTTTGATTTGATTCTCTCACCATCTATCTTTTTTAACAGTCTCTCTAGACCAAACCAAACCCCTAAATAAACCCCACCATCCCACCTTGGCCAACTCTATCACAAACCTTTCTTTCATTTCTCTCTTCTCATCCCATTCTCTCCTTCTCTCTTTAACCCAACACATAACAACACCAACTCTTCTTAAAAACCAACCTCTCTTTGCCGAAAAGACTCAATCTTGATTACTTCTTATGGCTGTTGAAGCTCGCCATCCCAACCTCTTCCCTCCTCAACTACTAGGCACCACTAGGTAGGTGCTTGATTGTATTTGAAAGCTAGTTTCTTTCACGTGAAAGATTGGTTCTTGAATCTGATCAAGATTGATTTTTTGTGATGGATTTCAGGGAAATAATGAATCCCATTGGAGCAAATACGAATATGTATAATACCCAGATGGGATATGGCCTACCCTTGTCGGGAACCACCACAGAGACTCTCCTTCCTATGTATAGCTCTTTGATTACAGATTCAATTCCGGTGAAGACGCCGATCAAAACAGAGAGTGGTTTAACGTATAATCTCACGCCTCAACAACCTGTATCAAGAAAACGTTCAAGAGACAACTCCGTGTTTAACAACTCTCTCTTCTTTTACTCTGGCAGTTGTCATCAATCTAACAACAAAACTACTGGTTCTTGCAACACGACGACAACTCCTTTATCTTTTCTGGGCCATGATCTCTCCCTCCAGATCCAAGAACAGCAACTCGACATCGACCACCTTATATTCCAACATGTACGTATCAATACGTGATCGAAATTCACTTGAACGTCGAAAATGTTGTCTTTTGTAATTGTTGATGGTTTTGAATTAATGGGTCGAATTTTTTACAGATAGAGAAGGTAAAGATGGAGATAGAAGAGAAGAGGAAGAGACAAGCGAGAAGAATAATGGAGGCAATAGAGGAAGGAGTGACGAAGAGATTAAGAGCCAAAGAAGAAGAAATAGAGAATATTGGGAAGCTAAATTGGGCTTTGGAAGAGAAAGTTAAGTCTTTATGTATCGAGAACCAAATTTGGCGTGACTTGGCACTGACCAACGAAGCCGCCGCCAATGCTCTCCGGACCAACCTCGAACAAGTCCTCGCGGCGCAGGTTAAGGGTAATGACCGTACCGGCGCAGGATTAGACAACGAGGCAGAAGCCAAGCTGGCAGCCGCTGCTGACGTGGACTACGCCCAGTCCTGCTGCGGCAGCACCGACGGCGGAGATGATCATGAGGAGGAGTGGCCGGAAAGGCGCAGGTTAGCAAATGCGACGGTGGCGGCGTTAACAAACGGTAGGTTGTGCAAGAATTGCAGGAAGGAAGAGTCGTGTGTGTTGCTGTTACCATGCCGGCATTTGTGCTTGTGTTCCGTTTGTGGATCGAGTTTGGCTGCTTGTCCCATCTGTAAAGCCACCAAGAATGGCAGTCTGCATGTTAACATGTCATGAAGAAGTAATTAACCAAATAATTAATCAAAAACACCAACCCAAAAAAAAAATTAAAACAAGAGAACATATAATCCATGTTCATTTTTGCACTTTGTTTTTGTTTAGTTTAATTAATATGATGATTCTTTCATTACATTTCACAACTTTGTGTTTTCAGTGTTCTTTGATTGATTTGCAATTTCGATTGGCAACTTCTTATGTTGACTATTCGCCTAATATATGCCTAACTTTCACAAGGGAATTAGGAAATGTGGTGGCACTAAGCATACTGATTTTAGATTCCTGAGTTTTGTACAAGTTATTTAAAAATATTTATCTCTTAATTATTTTGTATTTAGGATTTCATGGGCTTATCCTTTAAATAATATATATATATATATATATATATATATATATTAGAGACAATTTTGAGGATTTATTAAGGAGGAGCAAATTAGGAAAGGTCTGGCGCAAGTTAAGGACAAGTTTGTTGGCACATGTTGGGAGTAAAGTAAAGGCAAGAACAGAAGAGGTGGGGTCAGAGAGAGTGTTGAAGGTGGGACCCCAGCATCTACCCGACACACTGAGCAAACTACTTATGCTTCCACGGTGAGGGGATCCAACTATAGATTTCCGGTTGCATCAACCCTTTTTTTCAAGTACAATTATAGTTTTAAGTAACGAGTTCATGTTTTTAAAATGATCCCATTTTTTTAATCTAATCACTCAGTTTTCTGATATTTATTTCAGTTGGGTAAAAATCTTGTTGGAAATAAAACTTTTTTTACCGAGCTATAAAGTACCCTTATTGTGAATTTTATGGATGACAAAACTCTTGTTCCGGGTTTGAATTCAAAGATTTAGTTAAAGGAGGTACTCATAACGAGGGTGAAAAAGAGTTGGTATCAAAGATTTAATACACGTAGGTAGAGATTTAGAAAATTTTGGGTGTAGTGACAATAATAATGATAATAACGTAAGTTGGTGGGAGGAGACAAGTGAAGAAATGTGGGGATATGATGGCGAAAAGGTGAGAGTGTGGGGAAAGTCGCGCATGGTGTCAACGAAGGAGTGAGAGCGACAGGTGTGAGGCAAATCCTTGACACGTCGGACGCGCGCAAATGTCGCTGTTATTGTGCAGTCCTCCTCTCTCTCTCTCTCGTGCGCACACCCAAACGCATCTTTCATTTTTTTATTATTTTCTTTTTCTTTTCTAAATAGATACAGTCGATAAATTAGTTCTTTTATATATTTAATCTTGATATTTTTATATTTTTTTTTGCAAAAACAGATTAGAGCGTTGTTGATGTGATCAAGACTTATTAAATTATAGAGTATTTATTTTTACCGTCCTTAAATTATATTGTAATTTTTTATTTAATTTTATAATTTTTAAATTTTTTTATTAAATTTTTATTTATATACAATGTCAATTTAAAATAAATATTTAATACATAATTTTGATATCTATTTTTTTGAATTTAGATATAAATTTTTTATGCAAAATATGTGATATCAATATTAAGTATTAAATATCTGTTTTGAGTTAACTTTGTATACAAATAAAGACCTAATAATAAGTTTTTCAAAACTAAAATATTAAATAAAAAATTACAATATAACTTAGAAATGTAATAGTAATTGCCCCTTAAATTATTACAATATCATGGGAATTGTTTTTAAAATTTCAAAACCCGTAAATGATCTTGGTATTAATCCCTATTTTTAAATTTGTGTTTTGATGACAGGTAATAGGTTTGATTAATTAATTAATTGATTAAGTAATTAAGGAAAAAGAAGAAGAAAATGGGGAACAAAACAGGAATGGGAAAGGTGGCACAGAGGAATATGGATAAGACCTGAAAAACAAAACAAGGTGTATTGCCAAATGCCATATTGCCATCTTTGGCTCTGTCTGCCATCACTCTTTTCTTCCTTGCCGTAGTCTGCACTACCACCTCCCCTTTTATCTCAACTCCTACTTTTCCATTGTGACCGCACTTTTTGTTTCCCTTAACTAGCTGCATAATCTCTGAATTTTATGTAAATTAATCGATTATGGCTAGATTATAAATTAGTAGATCAACTTATCATTTATCAATAATTTTAAATTGATTTGTTATATAGTAAAAAAGTTGAAAAAATAACATGCTTTTTAGATTTGAAATGAAATATTTTTATATTAGATGAATATGTGGAAAAACAAATATACTCGAAACGTTCATTGCCATGCAAGTTATTTTGATAAAAAAAAATAATTCGCCGATTAAAGCAACGTAATTCTAATATATTTATTTTTAATTTTAAAAAATTTAAGCTACAATGGCTCAATTAAGATCAATTTTCTCGGTCAACTTAGGGGAAAACTCTATCTTGAAGGAAGGTTTAACAACCGATGGTGAAATAAGGTGAATGAGAATGGTATTAATAATAGTACGAAGAAAAGAGGGCGCAGCGCAGGTTAGCCTGGGATGGGGCTTGTTTGTTTAATGGGAAAAGCGAGGCGGTGTGGTGTGGGGGCGTTTGAATTCGACGAGGCCCGTCCCCCGTCGTACGCACGTTATTGTGCTGCCTCTTTTGTCGCTGTCGATACATACTTTAGGATCAAGTCCCACCATTTTTCATCCTTCATTTCTTTTTTCTTTTTCCTTTTTTTTTTCTCTAAAAAATCGAATTCCAAGTTTTATCTTTTCTTTTTCTATAAATGCTCTTATGTTTCTTCCAAAAAAAGAAAAAAACTCATACATGAGCTAAATAATTCAGTCTCACACACCTACTTCAAATATAACACCAAAATTTTCCGTTCTAATTAGATTGGCATGAGAAAATAGAATAAGCATTGCATATTATTCGAGTTATTAAGTGATATGACTTGTTAAGATTTAGTTACTCTGTCAAAATTCACTTTATATCAAACATTTAGGGTCATAAAAATAAAAAAAATGGTTTAAATGGCCAAATATGCGTCTCTTATCACCGGATGATTTCAGTATTATTAGACTAAACGTAAATTTATTACTAATCGTAAAGTTAATTTCAATTTGATATCAAATATTGACCTTAATGTTTATACTTAGTTATAATTTACCATTTGTTTTGGTTATTTTAGTCTGTTTGTGAGGCGCGATATGTTTGGGCGATAAAAGGAAGGGACAGTGAGTAATGGAGGATTAGGGTTTAGCCAACTAATCTTGATATTAATATCTACATATACATTCATGCATGCACTCCACGTAATGTGACAAATAGGTTTTTGTTCGATTTCAATGGCTTATTTTAGAATTAATTTTCTTGATATAATACTATATGCCAATTAAAAAATTCACTCGTGTATTTTCACTCTTATATATATATATATATTGCTTTAATTAATTAACTATGTATAAAATCTTAACACTTAAAATAAAGTGATGATTCATATAATAGTACATGCCAAAAACAAAAGACGTGATGAACACAATAACGACGATGATCAACCAACTTTCTAGGAATTGGTATTTGTCAATTATCAATGACGACGACGGAATCGGGTTAGAGTGGAGCCCTCTCGTTGATAAGGGCCTTCAATATAGGGAAAAAAAGTATAATTTTTTTTTTAATGGAGGAGATTTTGAGTCAAAAATTAGAAATTTAGAATAAAATTCAGATAAAACGGATTTTACTACTCGCAAAGATCTTATTAATTCAAATTCAGATTAGACAGAAAATTGAATAATTTAATAAAAAAGTAACTTTTATATATAAAATAATTATATATAAATAGAAGAGAAAGAGGAGCCTTGGAATTGAGGAGAAAAATTAATGGAAAGAAAAGAGTTTTGGGGATGATGTTAGGCAAGTTGGAGTTGTAAGTTGGATGGAGTTATACAAACTTGTTTGGTGTTTTATTTTCCTCTTTGACAAGAGATCATAAGAGAGGTCTCAGTTAGGTGTTGGCATTTGTGGGAGGCCATTTTGGATGCTTGTTCAAAAGTGAATAATTATTTTAGGCATTAAACTATAATTTTTAAGGATTTCTTTCTACGTCCTTAATAAATATTTTTTTAATCCTAATATTCAGACTTTAACGATTTTTTTTGACATAATATTTTATATTTTTTTATGTTTATTGATGTTTTATAATATTTATCTTTGATGCAAATTGTTATTCAATATGAGTCGTTAATGCTCAAATAAATCCAAAATGAAATTATGTTTTTGATATATTTGAAAGGCATTTTTGGTGCCTAACTTGAATTTTGCAGAGAAGCACGTTAAAAAGCCACAACTCATGAAATTTAATTTATTGTAATGCATGAATCAACCAACAATAAATTGGGTCTTTTTCAATTTTGGCATATTACATTTGAAGATGAAATAATTGTCCTATCCTCATATCAAAAAAAAAGAGAGAAAAAAAAAAAAAAGAGAGTCACCCATTTGTTTACAAGTCATCTTCAATTCAATCAATTCAAGCATTTCTTTTCAAAGTAAACCTTCAAAATTGTCCACCAAATGGGCCAATTTTTGGTGGACAATTAGAGAAAACATTGTTTGATTTTGGAGACAAAAAAACCCTAAAAATGGTACAACAAAAAATATTTAATTTTTTAAAAAAAATCAAAAGGTAGCATTTAATAAGGTGGAAAGTAACAAGGACTACACAAAAATAATTGGAGATTTTCATTTCTAAGATTTTTGGGCCCCCACCAAGATCAGGACCATCTGTCCCTTCGTGACCGGCATGTCCTTCTCAACACGTGAATCTGATTCCAAGTTCTTTTTATTTTTTTTTAATTATTACCTTTTTTTATTCACATAATTAATTTACTAAAAATAATTAATTCATTGCTTTTCTTTTTAGGAATCAAATTAATTGAGACTTGCTATTGACTACATTGTGATAATCATTTCTTTCGGGAGAAAAAGTCACTTGTCAATATAAAAAAAGAAAAAAGGTGATTTTACCCAGGAATCTAACCAAAAGCTTAAGCACAATTTTTTACTACAAAAAGAAATGATACCATCTATTAGTATTACATGCAACAAATTAATAATAGTATAAATCAAAATTCAACAAATGGTTCAAGATATTAATCTCGATGCATGCAATGGAAAACACAAGTGAAGGCAAATATAGTTGTACGTCAACATTGCATGCAAATCATTTTCACTGTTTAACAGTGGAAATGACATAAACACTTTATTTTTATGTACTACATGAAAATTCTCACGAATACAAGAATTTCAAGTAATTGAAGAAGACAAATTCCTTTTTCATTCCCATGGAAGTCGACGACCTCTCCTCTTTTTCAGATGTGTTGATGTGTGGCATGGAATGTAGAGGCCCTAACTCTAATTAGGGTTTAAATGCATCCTTTTATAATGTCGCTAGATAAGTTCCTGTATCATATATATAGAGTTCATATTTATCACTCATTCAATTAGAGTTTGACCTAATTGAGTTGAATTTATGAGCAAGACAATCAAATCTTGACCAAACCGGACTTGAATCAATCAAGCTATCTTGGACGAACCACGTTTTTCTAACACATCTTTTGTTTTTTTTTATTGTGACTTGTTATTTAGCTTTGGAACATCATAACGTTCATTAGTGGAGATTATCTTTTTAATAAAAGAAAATATTATAAATTTGCTTCTTCTCTGGCTGCTTTTCTATGCTAATTGTATGCTTAAATTATGGGTGGTATTTATTAACTGAAATAGTATATTTATTATTTAAATAAATATTTTTTTTTAAAATGTTTTTTCTAATAAACTTTTTTTTTTCTGATAAGACTTCTAATAACCTTATCAATCTATATGTTATTATGTATTTGTGTTATTTATTATACAATTTACCTTAAATATAGACTAATATTCATTGTCAACATGTTCATTCAAGCTAAAATATTAGCTCTTAATAGATTTTATTTAAATACAAAAATTCATCAAAACGATAAAATTTCATTAATATTTTAATCATAGTGTTGTTGATTCTAAATTTTTAAAAGATATTTGATTTTAGAAGATGAAGATAGTTTTCTTTTTATCTTTTTGGAAACTAAAAAACGAAAGTAGTATAAAATTAAATAAAGAAACGATAGCCAGCTCTTACTTGTTTCTTGATTGAATATTGTTATTATCTATAAGCATTAGAATGCATGACCCATATAATAACGTATAGCCAAATTATTGACTGAATCATCCAATGCTTATCCTGAATTGACCAATAATATTGTATCGTTTCAATTTTCACGGCTCTTCATTAATTTGATATCAAATCAAAAATGCCGTATCCATCTATAAGTTGCCCTAAAAGTTAAATTACACAAGAGAAGAAGCTATACTATGTATTAGAGTCCATTTCAATGAAATGTCAATGCAATGACACTTCGACTACCATCAATGAAATACATTTTTGGTCACCATCACATTTTCTCACCATCTTTTTTCAACTATGTATTTGGACGATGGCTTCAAATCTCATATTCTCTCCCAATTTATATTTTTGTTTTACAAGGAACAACATGACAGCTTGTCAATTTAATTAATCAACATACTTGTCACGTAATTGTTCATATGTACAATTAATCCACTATAGCCAATTAGATTATATAATCCAAAAACATCACTCAATTCATGTCTGACTTAATAATATTAAATAGCACGACTTTTGTTCTTTCTTGCACTTATACCTCGACCTTTCGAAAATAACATCAAATAACACTATCTTTGTGGTTTTTACTATTCGTGGCACGAGTTAATATTTCTGTTAAAAAAAATGATAATTGATAGCGTGACACTAACGGCATAATAACGTGGCTGTCTGTTTTCAAGTGATAGTTATCATGCTGTCAGTGTCATGCCATTAATTTTTTTTAACAGAAATACTAACTTGTGTCATAAATGCGAAAAATCATAAAAGTGATGTTATTAAGTGCTATTTTCAAAAAGTCGAGTCATAAGAACAAAAACGAATAAAGATCGTGTTATTTAATGTTATTAAACCATTCATGTATTTCATTTTATTTTTTTCATAATTTGTTTGATTTGAGTTCTAGTATACGAATTGGTCGTCGTTATGCTATTAAGTTTTAAATGCTTGCAAAAAAAGACAGTTGATGATTATTTGCAATATCAATCAGTTGTTGCAGTCATAACTTTTATTAACTACGCATTATTTATATGTTTTATCAAAAATTATTGATATGCGAATTAATTTGTTTCTAATTAGGATAATCAATTTTATGTCAGATTTCTCTTATTAAAAGTTTGTATTCAACCATCATCTTATCGATATAAGGTAGATACATTAAATTAAACACTATAAGCTAAACCAATTTGAACAAGTGTGTTCTTGATTTTTTTTTTTGCCTCCATTTGATTTTGAAACCATCAACTCGAGTGGTCGGTAATTAATAAACTCTTCTCTTTGTTTTGTTTCCCCTTAATTTGTTTTGACGTAAAATTCGATATACACTTGAGTCAAACTCATTGGTTGGGTACACATTTTCTTTTCCTCATGTTATCATAACTTGCCAAAGAGAACTATAGCATTAGCTTATCTTATGATGAATTCGTGCAAATTAAAAAAAATTAAGACATAGATTAATCGTGATTAAGAAGGTCAAATTTTGTGGATGACACCAACGTTTGCATTAATCAGTTGGATTAGTGCATAATTTGGGTGATGGGACCCTATATTCTAGCATTATTAAAGTTATATGACAATGACCATGCAACATTTGACAAATAATTATTAGTATGTTGATTAAGTTTTCTAATGAAGAAAAACAAGTGTTAGAAAATGGTATCTCTTTGGGGGATAATTGGGATTGTCAAAGGGGGAATTAAGTACTATTATTTCTATGCATTGACACATCCCTTCAACGATGGTGTGGTTTGGTTGAGTGGTGCATTTCACACTGGAATCGAAAATTAAAAAAAAAAAAAGAGAATCTTCTTCGCCGAAACAACAACCTAAACCCCTGCAATAAATCAAATAATAAAATACCAATAAATTTGTCATTAAGTGATTTTTCTTTGCTTGAATTACGAGAAATTTAGGTTTCATTTTAGTTTTACGATTTGTATTTACTTAATTAACTATGAGAGCTGAAAGACCCGAATTTACAGCCTTATAGGAAAAGTACTTCAACTGTAAAAATGTTAATTACCATTTGAGTTATTTCATGAAATTCCTTATTTAGTGATCAATATATACTATCGTTTTCTGTTTCTATCTAGAGTTGGATTTCGTTGGAGGCAAAACACCAAAAAGAAAATTAAATGCTAGGCTAAGAGGCAACCAACAACATTAAAATAGGCTCATGTCTACTTCTTATGAATGACAGAATAAGATAATTATTATTATTATTATTACATAAATATATGTGAACAATAAAACTAGATAGAGCAACTTCAATGCATTGGTCCCCTTGTTATAAGGTATAGAATCACACATCAATTTCAAAGTGGGTCATATTCTTTTCTTTGACCTTTTCTCTTCTACCAGTACCAATAGACATAGATAGATGCACATCGCAACAAATACTAAATTTTGTACAAAATGCTTCTCAATTCATACAAATAATGCCTCCTTTTCATCGTCACGTACACACCACGCACCCCTCCAAACTTATGCCTTCGATGTGATATTGACTCTTAAACCAATATGCCATTTTCTTTTCTTAAGGGCGTTTCAAATTGAGAAACTAACAAAATACATTTGAGTAATCAACTGAAAAATGACGAAGGATTGTAATTTTTGGTTTTGATCCAATAATCAAATACGACATGGTCATGAGAGCTAGGATTTTTTGTGACCTGTCACGCACGTACTGTTCCTCTTATAATTCTTTGATAAAAAACGTTTGTTTCATTGTTCGTATCCACATGATTAATTCAATAGCTCTGAGACGTATGGAAATTGACTCAAAAGAATTATTATTTCAAGGGTTCGCTTTTATGACCTTATGCAAAATCTTCAATCCTAAAAGTACGTATTATAATCATTGCTATTTGAGCTACTTATTAAATTTTACCATACGTAATATACTATAACTTTAAAAATAAGTGTAATTTTCTATATATTTCTTTCGTTATACAATCTACTTAATTTATAACATGTTTGTGCTATCTAATTTGTATAAACAAACATCTTAAATCAAAATCAAACTAGTAAGTTAAACTGGTATAGTAATATGCCGAATGAAGCAAAGAACTCTAGATTTATTTTGTGTCAATTTAGGTTGTCCATATTGGTAATAAAGAGCAAGTTGGAAAATAGAGAAGAGGTGGACCAAGGCAAAGGCAATGGAGAGAACCAAAGCATAAAATATGGATCCAATTAAAGAGGCAAGGAATGGGGGCCATGATGGGAACCCTAACTTTCTTCCCTTGTGAAAGGGGGCACTCATCTTCATCATCAATCCATCATCATCAATTTTACAATCGATTTTGTTGCTTCTCCTTTTTTTTTCTCTTCTCTCATTAATACCCTTTTTTCTTTCTCACTTTACTTGATGGCTCCATTTAGGCATATCACAAGCCAATTGAGTAGGGGTAGGTCAAACTCAACTTAGGTGAGCTCCAAACTCTTGCTAGCTTCAACAAGTGTATGATATATATAGCTTCATAATATATAACTTCAAATACCATATAGGTCATTGTGTTCCATACTTAATGCTTAATGGTATTCAAGTTCAACCAACTTTTATGATGCCAATTGAAGGAGAAAAAATTATTTGTCATTTATCTGAAATTAAAGTATTAACGATTTCTGATTTTTAATATCTCTCAATCTATTATGTTAATTAACCTAAGTAACTGAAATAGTGATCAATGACAAGAACAGTTTACCTTTTGAGGCTCAAGGGAAGAATAACCCACAAAAGAAAAAGAGATCGGAATAAACCATTATTCATCTAGAAATCATATCTTACACAAACATGAAACTTTTCTTTCCTTTATGTGGGAATTTCAATGACCTGCCATGGGTCTACTTTACTTGGATGGACTTTGTTGTGGAGTGGAGTAAGGCTAAAGATAAAGACATTATATTGTTTATTACATTTTTGAATCTATAAATCCTCCCCACCACTATCAATGAAACATTGAAAAGAGAAACTAATTATATTCCTTTTTTTTTAAAAAAAAGAACACAAAAGAAGTACATAAAAGATGGGGAAAGTGTTAGAACTATTCTTTCTCCTTTTTGTTTCTAGGGTTTGACAGATTGGTATGTAAGTGAAAACATCATTTTCCCCACTATTAGAGTATCCATGTGGAGATGGCCATCAAGTCTCACTCACCCCATTAACGGGACCTTGGAGATTGCTGTTTTACAACTCCTCTATTTTTTTTTTTCATAATCATTTGTTCTTTCATTACATTTTAATCTCTCATTCTTTCTCCATCACTTTCAAATATTATCATTTAGGGCACTATAAAGTCTAAAAATGTTGCAAAAATGTTATTGTTCCTTCTTGTATTCATTAGCCACCATCAAAAAGCTACCCACTAAAAACATGTATCAATGTAGGCTTTGCTTGAGCCATGTTTAATGGGGAAACATGGCATTGGATTTTCAATGTGGATGGATAGGATGAAGAGACATTTTGATTGGATTTAATTAAGTGTGGATTGAATTATAATTAAAAAAGTGATTCCAATCTAATGATGATATCTATCAAGATCAAAGTTAGATCAACTTTCTGTTTTAAAAATCTATCTTTCTTTCTTTTTTATTTTGTTTTTTGACAAAGACTTGAGAGCTTGGAGTTCAAGTTTTAGCATTACAAAGA
>CAODLS011727493.1:0-13633 GCA_948243855.1 Flueggea neowawraea | reverse complement strand
TTAGAATTAATGCCATGGAAACTGGGCAGTTTGAGAGGACCTTGATTGTTGCTGAAGATAGGAGTTTTGTGGAGTATCTGGAAGGGTGTACTGCTCCATCATATGATACTAATCAGCTTCATGCAGCTGTGGTTGAATTGTGTTGTGCGGAGGATGCAGAGATTAAGTACTCCACGGTTCAGAATTGGTATGCTGGTGATGAGGAAGGGAAGGGTGGGATTTATAATTTTGTTACGACGAGAGGACTTTGTGCTGGGGATAGATCAAAGATATCTTGGACTCAGGTGGAGACGGGTTCTGCAATTACGTGAAGTACCCGAGTGTTATTTTGGAGGGAGATGACACTTTGGGGGAGTTTTACTCTGTAGCTTTGACCAATAATCTTCAACAAGCAGATACAGGGGACAAAGATGATTCACAAGGGGAAAAATACCAAAAGTCGAATTATTTCAAAGGGTATATCAGCTGGGAGATCAAAAAACTGTTACAGGGGCCTTGTTCAGATCCAGTCAAAAGCAGGCAATGCTCGAAACTCCTCGCAATGTGACTCAATGCTTATTGGTGATAATGCAGCTGCGAACACTTATCCCTATATTCAGGTATATACTTTGCATTACTATTGCATTAAGATTAAACTCCTCTTGTGTGCATGTTTCTGTATTTTTGTATTCAAACATTGGAGAAGGTATTAGCCGCTGGCACAGGTGAAATGGGTATCTGCTGCTTAACTTTTTTTTTTTTTTGCTACTGCCAAGTTTTTAGGACTGTCTTTTTGATGCTAATATATTTCTATCTTCCTAGATGGAGAGGTTTTTCATCAACATTTTGTGAAATGCATTTGAGAATGAATTGTGGACAAATTGTGAAGTGATCCGTGAGTGGCTTACTTTTTCTGTGCATTGGATACTGTTTGTCCTCCAAGGGAAATAGTATTTTATGCTTATTCTGTTGCCAATGACTTGTATACTCCTTAGAAATTGGTGTTATTTTTGCTGTCTATGGAAGGAGTAGTGAATTTCCATTGCCACATAGTCGAGCTCTTTTAATAGTATTTGGTGTTTGCTGAACGGGTGGATGACTTATAACCGTGTGTTATGCGTAGAAATTTATGAGCTCCTATGCACTTGTCATTGTTGCTTAATGTCAAATCTGTGTTGTTTGAACAGGTGAAGAATCCCTCAGCCCGTTTTGAGCACGAAGCCAGCACTTCCAAGATTGGTGAATTATTTTACTTTCAGCAAAGGGGAATTGACTATGAAAAAGCGATGGCTGCCATGATTTCAGGGTTTTGCCGGGATGTCTTCAACGAGCTTCCTGACGAATTTGGGGCTGAGGTGAACCAATTAATGAGTTTGAAGCTTGAGGGTACAGTTGGTTAGGCAGCGGATATGCTAGTCGGTGGAGGAAATTTTGTAATTTTTCTTTTCTATTTGTCTGAGGTACTGTTTGTAAATATGCTCCTTAAGTAGGAATAAAACATGAATGCAACTTCATGTTCTGTAATCGAAAAAGGAAAGCAGAGGAAATGTTTGCAACTCATGTAACTATACTTGTTACGCTTCAGTTTCCACTGTAAAAAGAAACTTATGTGAACAATTTATTGCATAAAGTGCTTGATTCTTATTTCTGTTGAAAGGCCAGTTGCATTGCCAATGCGAAACTAACATGCATATACGGCATCACTCGGTCTAAATTTATTCTATTGCAAGCTTAATGCATCATTTCACCTTATCACAAAAAGTATGCAGCTTGGCTGATCCTCCGAGTCTTGGACCGGCTGAGTTAATCAAAAAATAGACCTATTTGACCATACAAGTCCAACTATAGATTTGCATTTAATTATTTGGAATGATTATGCATTGAACTGCATAACTTATAGCGTGTAGCACGCAACAACTAAAAGTTCATACAACAAACAAATGGAATCGGCAGAACGGATTTTCTTTTTTCGTCTAATCCACAGGACATATGAAACAAATAATTCGGCTTACTATTCTATAACGTGGTATTAAAGAAACAAAGCCGACCATAATTAGAACAAATTGGGATTGGTGGGGTGTTGCTTGGCCTTATTGAAGGGGTATTAGGGAATGTTGTTTGCCCACATCGGAGGGGTAGCAGAGCTAGATTGACACATTCAGCTTGTTAATAACTGCCCCTGCAACACACTGAAGAATCTTATTAGAACAGGCCTGAGCATATTTAGGCAGTTCTACCTGACCAGTTAGCATGAATGCATGTCCTTGATTAAGGATGCGATTAGTTCATTAATTGAAAATTACGCAACTCATTACTATTCGTCCATGTCTCCATCCCTTTTTTTATGTCAATAATAAGAGAATATTATATAGTCTTTGAGAATGGAGTTTGACCTTACAAATGAAGGCACTTGCCGCTCTGTGAATGCCAACATTGTGCAGTCATGCCACTGTTTCTCCACGCCCCAGTTGACATTAATTTTGTTTTGTTTTGTCATAGATGCTTCACGCCGATGGAAATTTGGTCTTTTTTATACTAGCCATGCTTCTCTCTGTTGACTTTAAAGCTTCACAAGTTAAATAATTTTATGTTTTCTTGTATACTATTGAATTTCATAACTATTTTTTAAGTTTATAATTTGGGCGGTGTGCTTATAGGGCCACAAAATAGGTGCGTGATCAATTTGATCATAATGTAGCTTCAATAATGCTATTTAGTATTACTCAAATTATACATTAAAAAAACCTTGAAGTAGGCACTGTTTTGTCACTGCCCATGGTTAATGTAATTATGATGATGAAGGCCAATCTATAACCTCCACTAATTAATTTACTGTATTTTCAACAACCACGTAGCTTAACGTCTTAATCCATGCTACTTGCTTAATTAATTGAACTTTTATGTGAAGCTCCACCATGTTTGATTGCTTGGACAACTCAAATTTACCCGATGTTGTAATAACTAATAAATGACTACCCCATGCTCCATTGTTGATGATAATGATGGAAGACTTAGCATCCAACTGGGGCAGCTTGCACTCTGCAGTGGATATGGTTACCAAATCATTTAACTAATTATATATATGTGTAGTTTACATGACTTCATATTATAAGGCTTCATGTAAGGCCAGCTAAGAAACACTTTCTCCCATTATTTTTCAGCCAAAACATTAGTTCACATGCACTCTTCATTACTTCTTTTTTGTTTCGCTCTCTTTTTTTTAATCAAGCCTTACTTCCATCACCAAACTCTTCCAACAAAACTCTATATAAATACTTCTTTCCCATTTCACTTGTATCACTACTTCCTCAGCTCTTCAGTCCCCTAAACTTTTTACCAAAAAAAGAAGTCTTCTAAACTTTCTCCAAAAAATGACTTTAATCATATCATATGGCTACTCAAAGATTGAGAAAGAAGACCCAGAAGAGATAATTCACAGAAGAGCTCAGTTTTTAATCTACAAAGTCTTGCAAAAAGCCGACTCTCATCAAAGATCAAAGCCATCGTTTCTGAGAATAAGATTGTGCAGATTAAAGATCAAGATCGGAAAGAAACTAAAGAAGATGAGGAAGAGTATGTTATTGAGCGTATCAGCTGGCAGAGTTCGATTCTACAAGCAAATTACTGGTCAATGGAAGCGATTGTTTGGCCTCAGACGGACCGTGTCTTCTCTTCCTTCTATTTTGACTTGAACCTCTTTAAGGATATTCAGTTCTTGCTACTATATATGATGTAAGAACAATATGTTTTTTTTTTGCTTTGCAAATTGCAATTCAATGTCAAGACCTTGCTTGGCTTGGCCTTTGTCTGAGAGAAAGTTATAAAATTAGAATGATGTGCCATGGCCATGGCATGCTTTGGGAATTTAAAGAAAAGAAACAGCGAGTAATATTGCATTACATTTAGTTCTTCTTCTTGTGTGTTTGTGCATTACAAATCGTCATCCCCATCAAACATATTGATCCCCTCAATTGTTTGAAAACTGGGTAATACTTGTAATGCGTAGACCTTTTGTTTTTTAAAAAAGAGGAGCTAAGTGCTTTTAAATTATAAAGAATATAATTATTGTTGTCTTCAATGCTGCAAAAGATACCAAGTAAGGTGATGGGAATCCTAAGCATATTATAAAAACTCAAAGAAAGTCGATATATGTCACCGACAAATAGGCAAAATTGTTGAGCTCTGTAGAAGTGCATATGTTCCGGTCTTGTTTAATGGGATTTCGATCTCCTGATAAAGGGATGATTATTCTCTGTTTTTTCCCTTGGCTTTTCTCGAAAATTATGACTTCAATACTTCCAAGTTACGATAATCTCTGTTTACTCGTGGAATTTTTTTTCGAGGAGGTGGAGACGATCTGTAGGTGACGTATTTACGTTGAGCGTTACAATACAGGCTTAAATCGGAAGGTACCCTCCCCGCTACAGAATGTTCCTTTGAGCCATAGCTGACACCCGATACGGATTTGAGCTTGTGCAAGAGTGTGATCACCGTAGCACCTCACCGAGGACAAGCGGGTTGGGTCTGAACAACCTAGCTCAATGCCACACGGACCCGAATGACAATCGGATAAATCCGGACTTAAGCAGCTCTCACGTCTCAAACCCGCATCACAAACTAAGATCAACGTACCTTATTCTGCTTGGCAATCCCTCAGGGAATTTACTCGTGGAATTTAACTAGACTTGGATCCCTTGAAAAAAGAGTGATGAAGGGAAGTTCTACTTTCCTTTTCAGCCAGCAAAATATTGAAAGTACATGTTGGGTACACACTACGATTTCACCTTTTTTGCTGCAGGTGTATCTAAAATAAGCTCCATTCCTTCATTAAACCTTCCCAAATCCCACCTGGACTGGCCGTACTGTTCTCCCTGTCCCATTTCCTTCTATTGATTGCATTGTCTTGGAACGGCCGGTCATTGGATACGTAATTGGTATGGTCAGCTTCCACTGACCAACCCATATGACCCAGCTGGCACATTTAATGTTTTTCCAATATGTACACCTTTAATTTGGTCCAGATTCTGAGTTCTTTAGGCTTGGGATGCGATGAGTATGCTGTCGAAACTGAAACACCGCTACAAAGATTTCGATCGAGATATTTTTGGATGGATTACAACATTAAATTAGTGCGTACTTATTATACGTGCAACTATTAGTTCAGGCAAGGCATTTCGTGGTTCCTTCCCACAAAAGACTCCCGACAGTCTTCATGTGTGCAACTTCAAACAGGTTGGGTTCATGTTCTGCACTACTACTGACCAGCTCATATTCAGCCATGCTTGAATGTCGCTTTTTGACTTTTGCTTTTACCAACTACAACCATTGCCTGAAAATTAGACGAGAGGTACCAATCGACTTGTATCTCATCAGTATAACTTTAATAATATAGGGTAATTAGTTAGATTTCCATGGAGAAAAAAAAAGGACTTACAAAAATAATAATTGACGACAGTTAAGAGCAGATCCAAAAATACCGATTGAGACGACTGGCAATATTTTTGACGGCAAGTCGTTCAATTCTTTCGTAGAGGACGAATGGTCGTCGACGTATTTGTAATATGCCAGGTTTTCCCCTACCGAATTCAGATCCCTCTCATCAAATGCCAATTCAAAGAATTTATGAAATTATTGGAGTTTCTTTTTACCACCAACACACCCAAACCTAAATCTTTCTGTCTTTCATGTGAGGACAGTGCAGGCACCACCACCATCTCAAACTGGTTAGGTTTGCTGATCACGTTCCCACGTTGCTAAAAACCAGCTAATTTCATTTATTCATTTTTGAAAAGAAAAACAAAGTGGAGTAATTGGCTTCATTCGAGATACTAAATGGACTCCTCGTATATGGGAATTAAATCACTATTTCAGGAACTATTCAAAGAATGCAGACGATTTTTTTTGTTGAATTGGTCAATTTGAAAAGCTATCACGTTTTTTTAATACCATTATCCTTAACCTCTTTAAACAAGCACTAATATCAGTGTAAAAAGGAAAAGAAAAATCATTTTTTTCTCAGCTTCGGCTTTCTGTACTGCCAACATCTCAACAGAACGTTATTGTTAAGTCTTTGCCTTCCTGTTGGCTGTCTGGTTATTTACTTTAGAGTTTGCTTGGTGGAGAATCAACACTTTTTTTTTTGGGAATGGGGAACCGAGAGAGTTGGGACATTAAATTTATTCTGTACTTGGGCCCACCTAGTAAATTGGATCTATGATGAGTAAAATTTTTTAAGGTTACTAATGGATGGCCTCAAGTGACTGGGGATTTAGGGTGTCCCAAGCTGATGCTCTTGCAGCTTTATTTAAGAGCTTGTCAATTTACTATTTACCATAATTCTCCTGGAAGGATCTGGATCATCAATGCATGCTTGCTCAAGATTGTATTGAGATATCCCATTCCTCCTGAGTGATTTATCTCAAGTGTTTCTTGAAAAATTTTAATTTATAATAATTACACACATAATTTTTATATTATAATAATAAAATTTTTAAATTTTAATTGATAAAAATGACATTCTTAAAACGATAAAATTTAAAAATATTACATTATTTTTTATATAAATTTTAATTTTTCATTTTATTTTCTCTCTCTTCTTTATCTTTTCTCCTTTCAAACCCTAGTCATCATTTTCCTCCCATCTCCTCCGTCTAAGGTTGCCACCCTCCCTTACCTTTTCCGATGCCGCTTTTCTTTTCCTCTCTCTCTCGCTCCTCTTCGTTATCTTCTCTCTTCTTATCCAAATCCGACACCGCGAAGGTGATAAGATCCAGCGACGTAAGGAGATCTGGTAGTGATCTTAAATGCGAGATCTGGACAAAGATCTAGCGGCTCGAAGACCTTGTAAACATTGTATAAAAAAATAATTATTTTCTGAAATTATTGATTCTCGTCGGTCGTTGATGTTTTTGTTATGGCAAGCAGAGACGTTGCTAGGCTGGGAGGTTGGGGGAGATGGTGGCAGCGACGGCGGCGGCGGTTGTAACCTTAAATGCTGCCCTAATTGTGTTAATTACAAAATTGTACGTTCTGGAGACCCCTGAAGACCTTTAGAGGCCTTAAAAAATATTTTTCAGATTTATTATTGTCTAATTTTTTTAGTTAAATCAAATATTTTATAAACATATATAATTTAGAAAATGATATGTAAAAAATTTATTAAGCTAAATTTCTTAAAAAAAATCGACTCCCAAAATTCACCTTAATAAAAGAGACCATTGGAAACCATTGTAGACATCCAGTGGAGACCCCTGGAGATCTCTGGTAAAGACCCTGAAGACCAGTGGAGACCTCTTAGATACCATTGGAGATATTTGGAGACATTTTCTGCTTGATTTGATTTTCTCACGAAAATATCGTGATTTCTCACGAAAATGAAATTTTTACAAATTAATTTTTGAGGTGTCATTTTTTAAAATCGATATTTTATGTTGTTATAAAAGTGTAATTCTCCCCTTGGATTATTCGAAGTGAATTAAAAAGATTGGGCGAGGCCAATAGTTAATATCTTTATTAATATTATTGCATCAAAAAAACAAAAAAAATATCTTTATTAATATTATTTTTTTAAATTAATACTTTTTTAATTTAAAATATAAACTTTCCCAAAAGTAAATTGAAACAAGTACATTCGCATTGTCCTTCTTGAAAAATTATTTCTCAAGAGAAAATATACCAAAATGAAAGAATTAAGCCCTTGATTATTTGGAAGAGTTTCCTTCTTGTCGTCCCATTTGTCCAACCTGTTCTTCGCCTTCTCAACCTGAAAATTGAAATAGCAATTAGGAATTTTTTCTTATTTTCTCTGGATAATAGAAGTGCTAACTAATATGGATGCATGTGTTAAAAAGCAAACTATAAATGGGAAAATAGTAAGACACTCATGTCAGATAAAGAAATTAGTTTCAAAAAAAGGTCACATAAAGAAATTTAATTACAAAACGATGTAGTAACATGATGATCAATATGGGCTCCTTTATTGGTTAAGAACCCAAAGAAAAAGAGGAATGAATGGGACTTGCCTCTTGATTCCAGTCAGTGCGGTAGGTTACATAGAGTAAGATGAAGGTCTGCTTCATGGTTCCCCCTATCATGTCAGACCATATCCCCTGCACTCCACAAATAACCTTTGACACTTGCCAGGCACAAGCAATGGAATAATGTTTTCATCGAATCAGAATCAAGAATTGTTGACATTTGTAATTCTTCTGGTTATTGGCCCAGCAATCAACAAGCACTAAACTGGAGATATGCGCAAAACACGTTCCTTGGACTGCTAATTTTTATGCTCATTGGTTAGAAATGATTTAGGCCAACAATTTAGAAGTCATAATTTTCTATTTTTTCTCGCAGAAACTTATATAGTTGTTGCACGTTGACAAATTGAGTGTATTGCCTCCTGATTCTATTACTAACAGAACTTCGAGCCCACTAGCTCCCCATCATGCTTTTGGGTAGACATGTAAAAATCAAACTGAAACCATCAAATCGAACTGAAATCGGAACTGTCAAAATCAGAATCAAATTGGAATCGAAACTGGCAGATCAAAATCGGACGGTTTCGGTTTAGGTTCATGTTCCACCCTTTCAAAAACCGTCGAATCGGCAGTTCAACAATTATTTCACTTTTTTTTCCAACTCTATAAATACGTCACCCCATTTCTATCTAATTTACATAATTTCTTCTCTCTCAATCTCTTCTACACTCTCTCACAAATTTATTTTTCTCTAAATTTTTCTTATTAATTATTTATATATTTTATTATTGCAATTATGTTTTTTATATTTTTTAAAGTTATTTTTTGTAATTACAGTTTTTAAATTCTTTCTACTTTTTTACTATAGTTTAATTTATTTATTTTGTTAATTTATTATATTTAATTAATATTTGCATATTTATTTTAGAGTAATGAAAAATTGTGGAAATAGAAATTTTGAAAATATTGAAGTTGAAAATATTAGAACTCAAGAGAGTCAAACTCAACAAATTCCCACCCATTGAGATGAGGGGGGGAGAGAGAGGAAGAGTTTCTAGTTTTTTTTTTTTTATTTTGTTTAAAATTATGTAATATAATTACTAGTAGAATAATTAATTTGTTTGGAAATTATTAAAAAAATCTTTAGAATACAATGTATTATTGGTACTATAGTTAATTATTAAATATAACAAAATTTACAAACAAAAAAAATGATGGGATAAAATAGTGGATTAAAAACAAAATTTCAAAAAAAAAAAAGAAAACCAAACCGACAGTTAAACTGATTAAAACCAGTCAAAATCGGTCAGAACTGAAATTGAAACTGAACCGAAATCGCTCAAACCGTAGGAACCATGGTTTGGTTCCGGTTCCCTCATTCCACAAACCAAAACCGCTGGTTCCTAAACCGGCAACATCACTAGTCCCATGCTTGCCTTGACTAAAGTTTCTTGACATTAGATTCAATAGAATTGAAGGAAAAAGAAACAGAGTGGGTTGTTTCAGTCTTTTAATGAAAAGAATGTTACTGACTCACAATTAAATGTAAAACTAGAATTAACAGGATAATTACAAACTAATTATCTAAGAATCTAGAGTTTAATGACTATTCAAATTCTAAAATTGAGCTCAACTTCAACTATTACTGTAGATATTCTAAAAGAGGTGCCCACATTCTACAAGGTTGACTCAATGACATACCCTATCGAAATTGATTCTAACACTATCACATACACCTAAAAATGTGGGATTTATACGGTCGAAGGACGGAAATAACACCAAAGGAGTAATCTGAAATGTATTATGGGGATCAATATTATTGATCACTTTCTTTAATAGTACTTCACTACTTCTCATTTTTATGATCATGCCTACACACGTACGTCAACTTCGTATAGAAACAACCAACAATCGCTAATAAGTTTATAATCTAACAATATTAAAAAGGATTCAATATTCTTGGAAAAAACACATTTTTAATGTTGAAAATTGAGGATTTTAATTTTAATAAGAATGGTGAATATAGAACAAATAAAAACGAACATGCACCCAATATAATTTGGAATCATTGATATATTCATAAATTATTAAGTTACAGAACACTTGATTGTGATGGGTAGAGATGACACGCACTTTGCAAAAATGCCAATGGATCTTAATTAATCATTGTTAAGCTGCTTCAAATCAATCAAACTTCTTTATTTTTCGTTCATGTACATCTTGTCTGGGCATATCAACAGAATGTGGCTCCTTATTACTGTCGCCCCACTTATGCAATCGTTTTCGTGCTTTCTCAACCTGAAAAAAAGGGCAAACAAAATGTCAAGAAAAACTAAAGTAGACGCTATTTTTGGGCTGCCCAATATGCTTTCAGGTTTACTACCATATTGCGTCAGAATTTCTCCATCACATAATTCTCTTGCGAGCAGGTTGATGAACTTTATATGTCTACATTCTTTTGTTGCATCTTATCAGAAATGGAAATTTTGATTTTTGAAGTTGAACATCAACTCATCGTTTACCAAATCTATCTCCAACAAAAATAAGGGATGGAGCTAGGAATAAATTTCGGTGGAAAGCTTTAATTTCACTATATATATTATATCATATATATACTAAACACAATATATATATATATATATATATATATATATATATGAACATGTTTTTCTCTTCACATTTTATCATACGATCAACAAAATTTATTAAAGTTTATCTCAAACAAACACCTTTATTATTAAATTTTGAAAAAAAGAAAAACCACTCCTGTTATGTTATCAGTAGTTCTATGACCGCTACAGTATTTTCGAGGCTTATTATCTGTTAAGTACTTATTCCGTGTAAAAATTAAAAATAATTAAAATTATAAAGATAATAATTACTAAAATAATTATATGTTTGAAATCTCAAAACACTAAAACAATGAAACAATCAACACTCTAATATAGCAATTTTATGCCCCGTTTGTTTTAGCAGTTGGTAAAGCGGCAATTGCGTTTCACAACCCTGAGGTGGTGCGTTTCTTTAGTGGTTGGTGGAGTGTTTTTGTGCGTTTCAGTTGCGCAACCACTAAAACAAACGGGTCTTACTTTTTACCGGATCACATATTACTAATTTAAAATTGAATTGTAGTAAATGTTTGATTTTTTTCGATGAATAAAAGGTTTGATTTTGAAGCTTAAATATACCTCTTTGTGCCAATCTGTTCGATATATAAACCAAATAAGGATGAGAGTTTGCATGAGAGTGCCACCTACCATCCCACACCATATTCCCTGTCACCACAAATATATACACGATAGTAGTTGATTGAAGATATATATACAAGTCGTGATTAAATTTTGATCCATTTTTTGGTATGATCCTCTAAATTTTAATTTTTTCAAAGTAATCAATCGTTAACGTCCCTATTTTGTTGTCCAATATGATCATGAAACTGTAAGCGATACTATGGTCACGGCTAAAATAAACATTCAAGTAATTAGAGTATTGCGGTAAAATTAAAGTGAGTAATTACACTAGAAGTACTAAAATTCAGTTATGATACTAAAAAATCATCAATGAACAAAATCAGTTGTTAAAAACATAAAAACAAAAAACAGCACAGTTTTTAATTATTATTAACTGATGAATTTATACCCACCTTCGCACCCCAGTCAAGCTTGAATCCAAGAATGCAACCCAATGGAATACCAATAAAATAGAAGCAACCCACATTAACATACGCCACAAACTTTTGCCATCCACTTCCAACGGCCACGCCTATGTATGACAAGTCCATTCAAACCCAACCTCAAATTAAAAATTGAAAAAAAAAATGTATCCTAATTTAGAAGTGGAAGATCAGATAAATGCCCATTAATAGACAGGAAAACATTTTAACTTGAAAATATTGATTTAATTAGCAGATGATGTTCTTTTATTTTTTAAAAAATGGGAAGTTATGGAATGGATTATGATATGATCAGGTTATCCGGATTGCATAAGGGCATACACCATGAACAGATAAAAAGTTACATAAATTCGAACTTTAAAATATTAATTTAGAATGTATATGGGTCCTAATTACTCACAAATTGTGGACGTGGAGACAGGAATCAGGTTCATCCACGTAACATAATGGCCATTACAATCTCGAAAAATGTGTTTTCCAGAAACCGAATCTAAGTATAATCAAATTTAGTGCAAAAATTTGATGCCATAAATGTAGCTGACTAAATTAAACAAATGTAATTGATATTCTATCGAGCACCCATCTGGATTTGTACTCAGTCTTCCAATATAAGTTGAACTTCTTATGTCTGATTTAGGGAGCATGAGACTACTACGTATCAATTCTTTTAAAAAATAAAAAAAAATCAACTAATGTAATTAAAAAGATCAATTATAAGGCTATCCAAAACGGGACTAGGAACGGGGCTACCGTTCCTAACCCCCAGACCGGAATGCATTACTGCGTCCTGGTCTGGTAGCCTGTCCTCTGGTCCTGCACCTGACAAATTAATCTTTTTTTAAATTAAAATCTGACCGTTGGATCGTTTTGATCCAACGGTCATATTTGCTCAAACGGGATTAAAATAAAATTGTGATTAATGGAAAACTGAGTAGGCTTCCCGCTGGACTCTTAAAGTAGCCCCTGGATTACGGATGAAAAAACTAAGGGGTTAGGAACTGAGAACTTTAATAAAATAACAATAAAAATACTGAGCAGACGTCCTGCGAGACGATTTCAGAGACTCTGGGTTATGAGTAGCCTAAAGACTACCTCATAAAACAGGCTGAACTCCGTTAAGTATGATAGAGGCAGCTAGATAAGGAGCAAGTTGTGAGACAGCATCGGCTACTGAAGTACCACTAGTGAAAGCATAGCTCAACACACGATGCAATGCCATCACTATCACAGCCACCATTAAAGCTATGCTTAATGAGCTCAAGGTTGCAGTTTTTACTGCAAATGATGCCGATTTCGGATTTCCAGCTCCAAGTTCGTTGCTCACTCTCACACTGTTATGCTTAATGATATGGTAGTTAGCTCTAGTTAGAGGAGATAAAGGGAAAAATAAGTCTAACCTTGCAGCGGCATTGAAACTCAACGAAATCATATAAACCCAATTTGATATTGTATTGCTGCATTCAGACAATTACAAAATGAATTAATTTTATTTGTCCATGAGTAGGTACTTGGCATTGTAGTAATTAATGTAGCTAGACCTATAAGGTTTGGTTGAAAACAATTGATGTTGATAAAATATTGCATGTTCAAACAAGTTGTTGATTAAATAGTTAATATGATTAATATATTAAATCTGAGTGAATTTCACGTTATTCAAATTCTAGATAAAACACTTATTAAAAGTACAAATACATAATTATGAAAGCACTATAGTCATGTTCATGTGTATATGATGTTGAATGGTGTTTATCCAATTATATGGGCTATACTTACCAGATAGTGACGGCGGACAAGGCCATTTCAGCATTTTTGAGCAACCCAACAATCAAAGCAATAATTTGGTAGTACCACATTTCCAGGCACAACATCACAGACGACGCAACCGACAACTTGAAGAAGTCCCACAACCCGGAGAAAGCCTGGAAAGTAAATCCAGTCCATGTAGTCTTACATTTTTTGCTCTTTACAATGTAAACGAACTGTGCCACCACAACGACCCACCATG
>CAODLS011727407.1:0-19264 GCA_948243855.1 Flueggea neowawraea | reverse complement strand
TTAATAACTTCACTTTTGAACCCTTTATTACTCTTGTAACCCCCTCTAAAATATTCTAAAACCATATAGAACGTGTGTCAATAATATATACAATGACAATTAAATGCGCAACTATGCACGTTATATGCGATACATGCTCATATGTACGAAATTTGGGTCATGGGTGTGACACATTGCATCATTATGTTCTTGCTATTGTTTAAAAGAGGCAAGAGACCCAAAGCGACGAGTTCGTAACTTTGCTCGTTCTCAATCATTTGAAAAGAAGTTAAGATCTCGAGCGCAATTTTAATTCACATTCCTTGGCACACTCGCAATCCACAAATTCAAACTCATCAAAGAAAAACATTGTTTTCTCAAGTTATAATAAAAAAATAGGGAACACAGTGTAATAGTTAATAGTGGAGACAACACATCTTTTTGGCATGATTCTTAGTGTGGTTCAGATTCCCTCAAGTCCAACTTTAGTGATCTGTTTCGTCTATGCAATTTCAAGGACTCGACAGTTGCTATTTTTCTTCCCTTGCTTAGAACTTCTTCATCTCAAGAAGGGCTTAATTCTCTTTTAGTAAGGAATGCTGACAGAAGATCTACTGGGCGCTGTAGACTAAGGTTGAACTAGCAACAACTAATTCAGAATTGCTGGCCCTTTCAGCTGTTGTATCCTTACATTTATAGAGTCTTCATTATGCCGTTTGGAAGCCTGACTCTTTCGGATTTTGAAGGTAGAATTTTTACATCTACCTTCAAAGCTTCTTTGACTCATTTGCAAGATGACCATACACTGTTCAGCCGCTATTGGAAATCTCTAGATATTCGGCTTATCAAGTTCTTCCATTGGAGATCTCTACATGGTAAGTTTCCTTCGCGTGCTTTTTTGCATCATTTTTGTTGTTATCTCAGAAAATGAACAACAACGCTGATGAATACTTGAATACTTGAGAATCGTAAATGTCGTCTCGAGACCTGAAGATACAAGAAATGATGAGGTCGGGATGTTCCCGAGGAACCTCCAACGCTCAAGTCAGTAAAGAATTCAACAGAGTATTAGTTTGTGTAAGAAATAATGCATACATTAAGAAGTGTTCCTCACATCTATTTATAGAGTTATGAGAGTGAATATTGATGTTCTGTAACATCTCCTCATTAATAATGAGTTGTAATATTTTTATTTTAATATTAAATATATTGAATAGATTTTATTACCTATGACTCATCAATTGTAATGTTGTTAATTCAGATGGATGTCATCTTTGTGGGAAGCCTCAAACGCAAGGCCACATATTACTCCATTTTGACTATGCTAAAACATGGTGAAACAAGGTACTGACATCTTTTGGTTCTCTTAGGTGATGCCGAATTCCACTAATCAATCCTTTGAACAGTGGAGTTCAATGATTCCCGGCAAATTGCAGTGTTATTTTTGGAAAACTTTGTGGATGCTTATAGCTCGGGAGATTTGGAAGGCAATGAATAGACGTATCTTTTGTCAGGAGACTACTACTCAAGATGATATTATTTTTTTTGACGTATTTTGAATTGTGTATTTTTTCTTAAATGTCAAACTTAATTTTCATGGGTTACGATGTTTTTAGATAACCGAACTGTCACGTCCTGGATTGGGTCATGATCGACATACGAGAAAAACCGAACTATAGGCTGACCCATCCCGCATAAGCCTCGAATGATCAGAACTTCTACCCAATTCATTTTACTAAATCAATTATTAAGCTAGTTTATTAGCCAAGTTAAACAATTTTATTTAATTTGGAATAAACAAAATATTTTTAATAATATTAAAAATAACAAGTATAAAAAAAAGATTACTATATCAAAATAATGTTAAAATATTTGTTGAGTACCTCACTAAGAGTGAGTTGCCTGATGGTTGTTGACAAAATAAAGACCTGAAATGTTTAAACCACGAAAATGGGTGAGAATAATGAGTGAGGGATAACACACTAAAGCGACTTCAAGTCCTCAACTAAACTTTTTTTTTCAAAACGGTTCGCATAGATGTCAAACAACATGTAGTCAAACATAATAAATACTTACAAATTAATGAAAATCAAACAGACTCAAATAATTTTCAAGGCATTAGGATAATATGTTCGAAGGCTATCACCTGGATGCTAGGTGTGGACTACTGCCACTAGAAAATCAATCGTGTGTGTCTGGCTGGATGCACAGGTTACCATTTACCCTAGTAACTAGGTCTTGACAGGTCAAAGGTATACCAATGGCTACACACCCCGTAGTTAGGTGTCCCAAGTCAGAATAACGTATACAAATAATTTTTAGTAAACAATCATGCAAATCAGACGAATAATTACAAAAAATATCACTGATCATATTATGTTATTCTAAGTTCAGATTCCTTATGCCAAAAAATATTCCATATAATAGATTTTAGGATTTATCGATCCTTCAATTAGTCTAAATTACATGGCAAGTCTAACACGAAAAAACTATAGAATTTTTGAAAACACAACCTATGTGTTTAGTATGGCATACAACCCATCAAGATGTCAAATTAGAAGACTCAGTCATGCACCATTGGTGGATGGTTGGTCACCTCGACAGTCACATGAAACTGAAATCAAATATGTCATAACGAAGTCAGATATTGTAATTGTGGCAATACAAAAATGCATGGAATGCAAATGAAAGTCCCAAACTCCCGATGATATTAGAAATTCTATTGCGATCGAGTATCTAACCCTCTCTTCGATAATCCAACGTTTTGTAAAATTACAGTCTTAGTCCTTCAACTTTTAACAAATTCAAATTTAGTCCCCAAGGTCGCGTCATTTTACAATTCAATCCTCAACTGTTGAAAAATTACAAATCGGTTCTCCAAATATTTTATATTTACATTTCAAACCTCAAACAATGAGAATTTTTCATTCTAGTCACTACGACGAAAAATTTATCAAAAATACCACAAATTCGTAAAACTCGATACGATTCATGCACACTAACCTATATCACCATAAAACATGTTTAATTCCATCAATAATCATTCCATTACATTAATAGAACAATTTGTCTTAGAAATTCCTAAAGTCCTCTTCCACCCCAAACCCTAACCAATTAAAATTCAACTCAATCTTCAATCCCCAACTCAGTTCCATTCATTTCTATGTTTATTCTTGCATAATCTATCAAAATCCATCAATCTCGTTCAAAATAACAAACCCTAACTCATTCCATCACCCAATAGCAATCTAGTATGAACAACAAACCCTACATGATTATTACATGAAATGGAAACAAGAAAGGAGTTAAGAGAGTGATCTTACCTCGAGAAGTTGAAAGGATTAATGGAGAGGCAAAGAGAGATGAAGCAAGGATGTTTTTGTGAGGGGGAGTGAGTTTAGAGTGAAGAGTTCCCGACCAAAGAGGGGTGATAGGGTATTTATAGACCTTGTCACCAAAACTCACCGTTTCACTTATTTTTCTGAAGATTACGTACGTTATAAAGCACATTACATACATTATTAACACCTTACATACATTACCAAATCCCTAACATTTGTTATTCATCTAAAAAATGTGTGCAGAAGCTTCTCTTTCAATTTTTGCATGATTAACATATGTTACACAAACACTAATGTACATTACAGCACATTAACATACGTTACGGATTGCATAAATTCCGTTATTCTTCTCCCTAGATAACATACATTAATTCTTGTGCTAACATACGTTACCATGTTTCATCAATTTGCATTCCTCAACTTCCTTTGCGTGCACACATGTGTCAGATCATTCCCAGGGCTCATTTACACCTAAACTCAAATAAATATCATTATTAACCATCCTGATCCCCTGATCATCATCCCGAAACTCAGAGATCTAATCATAATCAATGAAGGTGTTACTCACACTCTATTTTCACGTGGAATTGCTTGTAATCTTATAACTTTATCTTTGCAGTATAGTCTTTATATTTCTCGTAGTAGTTCTTGAAACATGCCATCCATCATATGAAGATTTCTATGTGAGGATTTTCATTCGGCCACTAATTTGGTAGCTCTGATTTAATGAAATTTTTACGCTATTGCTTTTAAAAAAATAAATATTACGAATTCTAAAGATACAATGGTAGGCGTATCATTCATATGTCTTAATCTAGTATAATGTAAATCTCCAAGTCCTAGCATTGTGAAAAATGGATCATTCTAACTTAATTACATAGTGGAGTAGAGTTGTTTAGTCCAACTCCATTTGTGAAAAACCTTGCCAAAAGCAAAAGATTAATGGATGTTTCTTAACTCAAAAATTGTTGTAGAAGCAAAGAGAAGCAAGTGAGATCGGAGAGCAATAAATGAGAGAGTTTTCTGGTGGTTGAGATGAGTTATGACCGAAGAAATAGTAGGTGGATGGTATTTATGGACTCACGGGCTGAAGTGCTGCATTTCACGCAAAACCGCCCAGCTGGAACATATCTATGTGCGCAGTAGGGGTTCTGCATATGTAGAACCATGCTCTACGTGGGTAGCATCCCACACAATGTTTGTATATGACAGATCTGGAACCCCCTCAGTCCCAGATTTACAATCTACGTGCGTTCTACTCCCTACTGTGTGCATAGAAGACATCAACGTGCTCACGGTTCACACCCAGACGGTGATCAACGTGCCCAGAAGCTTTACAATGAACACAGACTATCCTAAGCATGTTCACGGTCAAACTCAAGCGTTGTTTGCGTGCGAAGTACCCTCAAATATGCATTACACATGCGGCTCAACATCCAAAAACTCTCCAAACTCCAACTCTACTCGGAATACTACTAGATTCCGGTTAGAACATGCGAGATATTACATTTACACTTTTTAAAAAATATGTATTATTTACTATATTGTGAACCATTGTAAACCAACAAATATAATCTGTATTAAAAATAATTTTTCCCAGAAAAATTCAATTTCTCGCAACAAAGTCAATTTATCGCCAAAAAATGACAATATCTCGCGCGTTTATAAAAAAATGACATTTTTGATATGTGGTAAATATGAGGTGGATTCCTCAATACTTTTAAAATTAGATGTTATTTTTTAAAAAATGGCATTGGTTTTTAGTATAAATGTGTTGTTTTCCCAAATATTAAACCTGATTATAAGGTTTCAGAGTGATGGAGCCGAAGGAAGTCATCGATTGGCCTTCCAAAAAGGCGAAGAATAATGGGGGAGACGAAAAGGAATATAAAATAGAGGAAGAGGAGAAGATTGAGAAACTGGAAAAGGTATATAAGAAAGAAGACGAAAAGGAATATGATAAAGAAGAGCTAGACGAAGAGGAAGATGAAACGGAGGGCGAAGAAGAGGAAGACAACGACGAAGACTTTGACTTCAAGAGTATGTCCGAGGAACTCAAAAACAAGATCATCCGTTATTGGACAACCTTGGCTGAAGTTGGAGTACGTAATTGTCTTAAATCATATTCATCAAAGCCCAACGTTTTTGTTGTTCTAATCGAGTGGTTATTGTTGTATTGATGTTATGTTTCAACCGTACGAGATTGACTTCATACCCAATTATGGTTTTGTGTGTGCCATTTGTCCTATAAATCTTAACAAATCTTCCTATTCGCAACGGATGGCAATGGAATCCATACGATTTGCTATTGATCAAGAGAATAAGTGTAGGGTAATTTTACCACACCATTATTTTCTTCTCCGACATTATCTGCTCTGCCTAATTTAGTTTGATGTTTGTTGTCGCTCAGGATTCAAAACTTGTGCTTGACAATATTGTGAGGGCTAATTATGGAAGAGCTATTGGATTTGTCTTCTATATAACTTTTGAAACCACAGATAGTATGTAATAACTTAACAAAAAAATTGGACAGCCCAAAGTAAAAACAGCAGCAAAACATTACCGTTTTAGCCGCTGCTCCCCTTTTATTTGGCAGCCCGACCCCTCTCTCATTCTCTTGCATTATTTTACTCAACTTCATTACTTTCTCACCCAAATCTCTCTATAATTCGTCCCTCTCCCTCTCTCTTTTTGCTTCTCTTTCATTTCTTGCACGAATTTGAGGTAAGGTTATTCCATTCTTTCTTCCTTTTCAAGAATTTCATGTGGGTTTTATTTGGGTTGTTCATGGATGACGAGTTGAGTTAGGGTTTCAATTTTAAATGAATTTTTGGTTATATTTGAAGTTGTTTTTGTTAGATCTCTGAGGAGTGAGCTTGGAAATTGATGGATTTGTGATGAATGTTGAAAATTGAGGAAGAAATTGTGTTGGTTAGGGTTAATTTGATTTTTTGAAAGCAAATTGGCGATGATTTTGTGGTTATTTGTTGGAATGGATGTTAGATTCGGGTTTAGGAGTTCGATTAGAGTCATTGTGGGTGATTAACAATACCAGGTATTGACCGGAACAATATTTCGACAATTTTGGAATAAATTTTCTATTAGCATTAAATTCTGTAATTTTTGAAAACTTAGGGCTATACTTGTAAATTCTTGAAATGTTGGGTCAAATTTGAATTTCAGGAAGTTTAAGGCGAGTTTTATGAATTCCAAGAGTTTGGGGTTTTAATTGGAGATTCTAAAAAGTTAGGGACTAAAACATAACTTTACATGGGTCAATGACTAAACTGTAATTTTACGTAGAGTACAGTTTTTGAGGCGAGGGAATTAGATCCTCTATCAAAATAAGTTTTTCAGCGTCTGCATCTGCATTTAGTGCCACAGTACCGATCCATATTTGACTCTGTTATAACTTTGTCTGCTTTTAGTCTGTTTGATGTCTGAAGTGACCGACCATCCATTGGTGATGCGCGACCGGATTATTTGCTCGGAGTCCAGGTGAGTGAGATGACAGCTCTAGACACATAGGTTGTGTCCTCTGAACTTATATGTTTATGTTGTGTTCCGACTTTTCCATGTAATTTTGATTAATTAAAGGCTTGACAAAATATAAAATCTGATTTATGTGAAAATATCTGTGATAAGAAACTAAGTTATGAAAATATTATTTTCTTTGTATTAGTGGTCTGATGTTTGATATATTTGTTCAGTTTTGTAAATATACATATTTCTGTAATTGTCTGACAACTTTGCACACTTGTCTGCTTCTGAATATCTGTTTTTTTAAGTATTTATGTTAATAATATTTATTAGTAAGCATGTATATCTGTATTTGGTAAGATGTGATGTGCTCCGTAACTATTTATCGGATTGCATGATTATCTGTTTTAAATATTTTGCTATGAAATTCCGCACTTTGAATACGTCCTCTTTGCATGTCTGAATAGGTATGTGCTCTAAAAATGCGTATACTCTGTTGGTACTAAATTCTGCATTGTATGACTGTTTGCTTAGTTAATTATTTTAGATATTATATATTTTTAAGATAAGGGTTTTCCTACACCGCGGGGATAAACATGGACTTTGGTATATCACTGAGACCCTTAACCGCCAGGGTAAAATGGTGGTCGTGTGTCTGGCTAGACACACGTACTTTGTCTGACTCTGCTCCTAAAACCGCAGGGATAAACGTGGTCGTTGGTATACCACTGCTCTGTGAAGGCCCTTCGTCTCTAGGGTAAAATGGCGGTCGTGTGTTCGGTCAAACATATGTACTCTGTCTAATTCTGTCTGGCGGCATAGACCACACCTCTAATATTTGTCTGATACTAACCTGAGCCTACGGGCTACCATCTGCTAACCTGAGCCTACGGGCTACCGTCTGCTAATTTGAGCCTATGGGCTACCGTCTACTATATATGCCTTAATGGCTATTATTATATATGTATCGTCTGGTGACAGTAGCCACGTATATGCTTTGAGGACTTGTTGAACTCAGTATAAGTAATATTTAATAATTTGCATGTTGTCTGTAGCGGATCAGATCGATTTGCAAAATCGTCTAGAGGTTGAGGTACTACCTCATCTGTGATAGCTTCATTCTACCACTTAGACCGATATTCTTGAGCACATCTTCATAGACTTGACCGCATTGCTCATAACCTTAAAATGTGGGCGTTGGGTCTTCTAGATGACCTTATACGAGAAGTAAGGAATAGCAAGACCGTCTTACGACTATCATTTGACTAGTCAGAAGTTCCTTATCCAGTGTAGTAGTGATTAATACCTTTCCTAACCAGAACTTTTGTGAATTCATTATTTTATTCTGTCACAACTTATATATCTTGAACTTCTGCAAATATTTTGTTCAATTCTGATGTCCAATAATTATTCATTGCATTGGTTCCGCTCAAATCTGCAAGATATATTAGTGGATATGAGAAGAGACTTATGACTAAAAGTCTGTTTGTGTTGAGGGAAAAGAAACATATAAAAACCTCTTGGTTCTGTCAATTTTCAGGGTTCGAATTGTGTGGATCTTGGAGTTTAGCAAATCGAATGATCAATTTCTTGGATTCCTTAATATGTCTTCCTTAGTAATGTTTGTATCGAATGATCAAGAAGGAGAGAAATATGAGAAAGAGAGAGAAGAAGAAAAGGGAGAAAAAGAAGAAGAGAGAAAGAGAACTAACAAATGAGACAAAATAAGAGATAATTGAAGAATTGAATACACATTTTCTCTATATAAATTAAGAATTGGATCTGTTGGAACTGTAAATTGTGGACCAAAAATTAAGAAAAAAATGTTCGTTATCGTTAGTTTGTCATTGAATGGCCAAATTGCAGTTTATATTGTAATTAATCCTATAAATAAGTGCACTAAAACCCTAATTAGGATAGGCCCAATTAGAAATCACAAAATAATACGTAAAAACACTATCCCCTTTAAGAAGTGTGGCATTGGCCATGGTGACTTTAAGGAGAATATATCGTTCTTTGTTGCACACTCAATTAGTGGTGAGCCAGGAATCAAAGAGATGGGGTCGGTGCTACTGACAAACGAACGTCGATGAGTGACGACATGAAATGAAACTCTGATCCCAATGGCGGAGGTGGGATTGTCAATGGGGGTGGAAGGAGTCCTCCGGACCTCCAGTGGGGTCGGCCAACCTCACCTCCCTCCTCCACTGCATTAATCCTTCTTGCAAGAGATTGTTCTAGTGGATTTTAGGTAGCGGATACATACCACGTTCTCAAAAATGGCATGATTCGTGACGACTAACAACAGATTGTTTCTTTTATATCCAACTAAATTCTTTTGTTGCACATTGAGAAAGGTTTTTAATCCTCTATTTAATTATCAATTAATTACTTATTATTTACTTTTTATTGGATACCTTCCTAAAATTTAATGGAGATGTAGATTTACTTGATCTCTTTTAAGTAGAGGACTATCAAAAGCTACTTGTTTATTTATATCGATGCAATCATAAATGTAATATCCCGCTTATTTCAGCTATATTCCCTATAGCGATTGGAGTTTCGATTAATGATCATTGATGTTCATCCTCATTGAGAGTTTGGAGTTTAGATTGATAGTTGATTACGTTGATGAGCATGTAGGGATGGTGTTGTAGAACCTTGAGAATAACGAGTCTGGAGAGTGGATAACTTGAGTTAGAGTAAGCTATAACTCGAGTTGTGTGACCCTTATACAACTCGAGTTATTCAAAATTGTAACTCGAGTTAGACGAGGTGCATATAATTCGAGTTATCTGTGCAAAATGGAACGACGCATTTCGATGTTCTTCGTCTTTAAAGACCCCAAACCGACCAAAATCCGTCATTTGCTCTAATCCATTCCTCTTAGACGCTTCCAATATCTCTCAAGTTATTCCTCAGCAGTCCTTTTGGGTTTCCTGAGGTAATATTGCATTTCTAATCTTTTCTTTCCTCATATTTTTTGCAACATTATTCATACTAGGGTTTTAGGTTCAAGTGGGTTTGATCAATTCGATTTAGGGTGATTTGGTCAGATTTCGTGTTGTTTTTGTGGATTTGAGTATAGATTCATGTTCAGAAGGATTATTAGAGTAAATGTAGTTATTTAAGAGTGATTTTTATTGGTTGATTTGAGTGTTTGGTCGAACTGGACAATCTGGGTAAGTGATTTACTCGAATAAGTATTCTGACTAACTCGAGTAAGATATGCCCAGATTTACTAGAGTTAAGTTTGGGTTAACTCGAGTAAAACATGCCATGATTTACTCTAGTTATTCTTTGGCTAACTTGAGTAAATCAGACCACATATAACTCGAGTTAGCTCTGGATAGCTCGAGTAAACAGTGGTTCTAAGGGACCAAATTGTGATATTTTGTAATTGGTGAATTCAGAGAGTCTGAGGACTAATTTGGAGATTTTGACTGCTTTGATGACTATTTGGTTATATGTCAAGTCTCGAGGACTAGAATGTAATTTTACATTGGTCAGGGACCAAACTGTAATTTTACATGGGTTTTGAATTTTGGGTCGAAGGTGATGGATTCACTTTCGGTTAGGATTTTGAGCGACTTTGAGGGTTGCATATGCATTGCACACATTTTGGGTACAACCACAGTACCAGTGTCTCATACATTATTGTTTCTGATATGATATTCTTTCTGATAATTGTTTCAGCTTCCTACCATTGCCAGCGGGATCAACCATCTGTCAGTGGTACCGGGTCCTAGAGCTCGGACATTCAGGTGAGTGGATAGCAATTTCAGGCACATAAGTTGTGTCTCGAAACTGTTTATGTTTTTTATATGTATAACACATATTTGAAATCAGACTAATCTAAGGATTGGTTAATTAATAATTGGATTATGTGGATAAATATTCACTGTTTGTTTTTGGAAAAGTATTACATATATATATATATATATATATATATATATTTGTTTTCGACTTTTTTGATGATGAATGCATGAATTGTTTTTGAGATAATGGTTTTTGATTGTGGAACACCTTCGTTACGGGGTACGTAGCCTTTGGTATACCAAGGTATGATTTGACACAGCTATTAGGGTTGTCGATAGCGATGTTCCTTTGCCCAGAACATGATTTGTTACTGGATTAGTGGCAGATTCCACAATCATTATTAAGGTAGTTGAGTGACGCAATTCACACCACGATTGTTACCGGTCCCATAATACTTATATATTGTTTTTGATTATGATACTAGTAGTATCATTTTTGCCAATGCGCATGTAATTTCCTTGGGTGTAAATGTTTACGAAACATGTTTAAGAAATCATACTATATATGTAGTGTGTATACATATATATACATTTATGTCATATACGTGCATGTGGCAGTTTTCCAACGATTTTCAAACCAGTCTTTGTGAGGCACGTATGAGGCACTCTGAAGTGTTGTCCCTCACTCACTGGGTTTGACCCCTTTGTTTTTTGGTGTTGCCTTGTTTCTATTATTTTTGCAGGTTGATTCGACTCGGCAACTTTTGACAGCCCCGCCCGGTGAGATAGTTACTTTTGGTTAGTCGCACCCTTTTTGTTGGGCTACTTTGTTTATATTATATGCTTCACTCCGATATACTGTTGGGTTATAGAGTCTGCTGATTGTGGGTTTTTTGGGGATATTGGATGTGCGCTTTATCGCTTGTATTTATTTTCTTAATATATTTTATTATCATATATATGTGATTTTTCTTGAAACGGTTTTATTAAAATGTTTTAAATAATTGCGCGTATAGTTTCTGTATCGTTGAGGCTTGTGTGAGATGGGTCGAACTCTCATAGACGGTTCACCTCGTATGCTGGTCACATTCCAGGGAATGGGTCGTGATAATGTTGGTATCAGAGCCCTAGGTTTCATAGAGTTAGGTTTTCATAGAGTCTGGGTTCGGTGTGGAGCATAGATATCTTTGAACGAGTCTGCCCGATTTGCCTCTGTATATTCCTTGACATTCATTCTGGTATTATGACGTTTATATGCATATTGATACTTGCATATGATTATTGCTTGTTTGTAGATATGGATCCTCCACAACATAGAGGTCGTGGCAGGCCTAGGCGTGTGCCAGTAGAGGCCATCGCCTAGTTAGTTGCAGATCATCATGATGCAGCTAGTGTGCCAGAAGTTGTCGCACCAGGACCACAACCACCACCTGCAGGTCCAATGGATGCCTTTGAGCGGTTCACGCAGATTCTGGTTCGTGTTGAGGCTATGTTAACTGATCAGGCAGTTGGAGGTCAGTTAATTTTGCCAGCAACTACAGCACCACCTGTTACTCCACCTCAACTGGAGATAGTTGTGCCCACACCTATTATATCACCGCAGCCTGACGTTGAGGCTCTCCTCGCCAAATTTATAAAGCTTACTCCCCCTAGATTTTCGGGCAAGATGGAAGAGGATCCCCAAGATTTCACATTCATAGTGGAGTAGTGCTTTGAGGTTATGGACCTCACTGATGACATTATAAGGGTTAGATTGGCCTCATTTGTGTTGGATGTTCGAGCCACCATATGGTGGCAAGATCAGAGATATCGCAGAGTATTTACTTAGGAGGAGTTCAAGCTTGAGCTCACTTTGTATGTTCTTCCTCCGAGTGAGAGGGATAGGAGGGCAGATCAATTCAGTGAGTTCCATCAAGAGCTGGGTATGTCCGTGACTGAGTATGAGGATAGGTTCTGGAAGCTGAGCAGGTATACACCTGCAGAGGCCCGTAGTGAGGAGGCCTTAGTGAGGAAGTTTCTGAACGGGTTGTTACTCAAGATTATGAGAGTAGTAGTGACTCAGAGGTTGTTTACCATATCGTAGATTTCTGAGGCTGCAAGGCGTATGGAGTACCAAGACAAGAGACAACCGAATGAGCCCAAGAGAGCAAAGACAGAAGGTGCGTCAGGAGGCCAGCAGGGTCGTGGTCAGATTAGCCAGTTTGATCAAAGATATAGACATTCTTTTGGGACTCGAAGGCAGGATCAGGAGTCCCAGAGTAGTGGTGTGGTACAACCAACTGGGCGTACTGGAGGACAGAACATATGAGGTTCATATGCACCATATGAGTTTTGTGGGAGAAGACATTTAGGTATTTGCCACAAGGCTGCACGCCTCTATTTTCATTATAGAGAGCCTAAACACAAGGTTGTTGAGTGTCCTCTGAAGTATGGTTCAGGTTCATAATTTGTGTAGTTGGTAGCTAGAGGTTTAGACGCTGATAGTACTGGTGTTGGCAGAGGCGCAGGTTGAGAGGTCCTAGGTTCAGGAGCCCATAGCCAGATTGGACAAGGCAGCGACCATTGACAGGCCAGACCAAGTAGTTCTGCTACAGGTGGGCAGGCCCGAGTTTATCATTTGACTTGCCAGGAGGTGCAAACCTCCAATGCAGTGGTGACTGGTACGTTACTCATTTCCAGTGTTTCTACTTATGTGCTATTTAATTTTGGTGCATCTCACTCATTCATCACGCCCTATTTTGTTGAGCATAATGGGTTAGTAGTGCATCTGTTAGCCAAGTTACTTGAGGTTTCATTACCCTTGGGGAACAAGGTTATGGTTGACTCTAAGGTCAGGGATTATGTGATTGCCTTTGAGGGGTACGAGTTAATTGTTGATCTTGCAGTGTTGGGTATGGGGGAGTTCGATGTGATACTTGGCATGGATTGGCTTTCAACTTAGCATGCCACTTTGGATTGTTTTGCGAAGAGAGTATGTTTTCGACCTCCTGGCCAGAGTGAGTTTTGCTATCATGGTGAGCGCGACACGTGCAAGGGTATGTATAAGCTGTTAGAGCCGAGCGAATGATTCACCATGGTTGTGAAGCATACTTGGCCTTTGTGTTCACCGAGACGCATATTTTGGAGTTGAGTTTGGAGGACGTACCTACAGTATGAGAGTTCTCCGATGTATTTTTTGAAAAGTTACCTGGACTTTCGCCTGAGTGCGAGACTGAGTTCAGTATTGAGGTACATCCTCGTATCGATTCGATATCGATTCCATCATATCGGATGACACTGACAGAGTTGAAGGAGCTAGAGGCTCAGTTGAGGGATTTATTGGATAAGGGATTTGTTAGACCGAGCGTCTCACCTTGGGGTGCTCCAGTGTTATTTGTTAAGAAGAAGGATGGTAGCCTTCGTATGTGTATTGACTACCGACAATTGAACAAAGTAATGGTCAAGAATCGAAATCCGCTTTTGAGGATAGATGATCTATTTGACCAACTATAGGGTGCGCAGTGGTTTTCTAAGATTGACATGAGGTTGGGATATCACCAGCTGAGGATCAGGGGTGAGGATATTCCGAAGACATCTTTTCAAACGAGGTATGGTCACTATGAATTCCTGGCGATGTCGTTTGCTTTGACTAATGCACCAGCGACATTTATGAATTTGATGAACAATGTGCTCAGACCATACCTGGATCGGTTTGTTATCTTTTTCATCGATGACATTCTGGTGTACTCGACGAGTAGGAAGAGCACAAGGACCACTTGAGGTCAGTCTTGCAGACTTTGAAGGAGCATCAATTGTATGCAAAATTCTCAAAGTGCGAGTTTTGGCTTGATCAGGTTGCATTCTTGGGACACGTGGTATCTAATGATGGGATCATAGTGGATCCAAAGAAAGTAGAGGTAGTACTCCATTGGGAGAGGCCTAATACCGTTACAGAGATATAGAGCTTCTTTGGTATGGCTGGGTACTATAGGAGGTTTATCCAGGATTGTAGCTCCTATGACTTGGTTGACGCAAAAGGGATTTAAGTTTGTTTGGTTTGATAGGTGCGAGGACAGCTTCCTAAAGCTGAAGAAATATTTGATGAGCGCACCAATGTTAGCTTTACCATCAGGTTTTGGAGGGTTTACAGTGTACTGTGATGCCTCTAAAGTTGGTTTGAGTTGTGTATTGATGTAGCATGGCAAGGTGATTGCTTATGCCTCGAGACAGCTGAAGAGACATGAGCAAAATTACCCGACACATGACTTGGAGTTAACGACAGTTGTGTTCGCACTTAAGATTTGGAGGCATTACTTGTACGGAGAGACTTTTGGGATCTTCACAGATTATAAAAGTCTAAAATATATTTTTGGGCAGCGAGACCTGAACTTGAGGCAAAGACGTTGGCTAGAGTTGCTAAAGGATTATGATTGTACTATACCATATCATCTTGGCAAGGCAAACGTTGTAGCCGATGTTTTGAGTAGGAAGTCAATGGGGAGTTTATTTTACATCGCAGTTGAGAGGCGACCAGCAGTGACTGAGTTGTAGAGATTGATGGAAGATGGAGTCACGTTACAATTTGATGACTCTAGAGCTCTGTTTGGTCATGTTGAGGCAAGACATATACTGTTGGACCGTATTCAAGAGTCGCAGAAAGAGGATTTTGAGATGCAGAATTTGATCGAGAAAGTTAGATCATCTGGTGTACCTGGGTTTACCATTGACGATTCGGGAGTTTTGTGGTTTGGGTTAAGGTTGTGCGTACCATCCTATGGTGGATTACGTGAGGAGATTATGATCGAGGGTCACAACTCCACATATTCTGTACACCCAGGTTACTAAGATGTATCGGGATCTTCGATAAGCCTATTGGTGGCCAGAAATGAAGAAGGACATAACTGAGTTTGTCAGTCGGTGTTTGACCTGTTAGCAGGTTAAGTTTGAGCACCAGCTTCCTTATAGATTGTTACGACAGTTACCTTTTCCGGAGTGGAAGTGAGATAGTATTATGATGGACTTTATAGTTGAGTTACTGAAGACATCCCCGGGGTATGATTCCATTTGGGTGATTGTGGACCGATTGAAAAAATTGACACATTTTCTGCCTATCAAGACTACATATGGAGCGACACAGTTGGCTAAGTTGTATGTCAATCGGATCGTATGTTTACATGGTGTACCAGTCTCTATAGTGTCTAACAGAGGACCACAGTTTACATCACAGTTTTGGTGTAAACTACAGGAGGAGCTAGGTACTCGATTGGATTTCAGTAGAGCATTTCACCAGCAGAATGATGGTCAGTCTGAGCGTACTATTTAGACATTGAAAGATATGTTGAGGGTGTGCACTGTGGATTTTAGTGCGAGTTGGGATTCTCACTTGCCATTGGTGGAATTTGTGTACAATAATTCGTATCATTCGAGTATTGGGATGACGCCTTACAAAGCATTGTATGGTAGGAAGTGTAAATCTCCTTTATGTTGGGCCGATGCTAGAGAGAGAGAGCCTGTAGGGTTAAATCTTATTTTGGAGACTACCGAGAAAGTGAGATTGATTCAGCAGAGGATCCAGACGACTCACAGTCGCCAAAAGAGTTACGCTAACCCGAAGCGTAATAATTTGGAGTTTGGGATAGGAAACCATGTATTTCTCAAAGTGTCATCAATGAAGAGTGTCATGAGATTTGAAAAGAATGACAAGTTGAGCCCGAGATACATTAGCCTGTTTGAAGTCATAGGTCGTGTTAGGGTCGTGGCTTATGAGTTGGCATTGCCACCAGAGTTTGCTTCTGTTCACCTGGTGTTCCATATATCACTTTTGAGGAAGTATGTTCTTGATTTGTCTCATGTTCTGGCACCTTAGTTTGTAGAGGTCTGATCTGACTTATCTTATGATGAGGATCCTGTGAGAATTGTTAATCAACAAGTGAAGAGGTTGCGAAACAAGGAGATTGCTTCAGTGAAAGTGATATGGAGGCATCATTCTGTTGAGGAGACCACTTGGGAGGCCGATGAGGAGATGCGGTGCAGATATCCGCACTTGTTCGACGCAGTTGATCCTTAGGTCAGTGCCCTTTTTGTGTTTTTGCATACTTTGCAATTCATTCTATTTTTAGCATCATCATATTGCATATGTATACATAGACTGAGTGTTGGGTATGCACTGTCTATGTTTTGAGGCGGGTAGCCTAGACCTTGGTGTAGGTCTATTGTGAGGGATCTAGAGTTGATAAGGACTTTGAGTAGTTTTGTTTTGAAATTCGAAGACGAATTTCTTTTGAGGGGGGAAGTATGTAATATCCCGCCCGTTCCAGCTATATTCCCTATAACGATTGGAGTTCTGATTGATGATCATCCTCATTAAGAGTTTGAAGTTTAGATTGATAGTTGATTAAGCTGATGAGCATGTAGGGTTGGTGTTGTAGAACCTTGAGAATAGCGAGTCTGAAGAGTGGATAACTCGAGTTAGAGTAAGTTGTAACTCGAGTTGTGTGACCCTTATACAACTCGAGTTATTCAAAATTGTAACTCTAGTTAGACGAGATCCATATAACTCGAGTTAATCATTGTGTAACTTGAGCTATATGTGCAAAAGTGGAACGACGCGTTTCGGTGTTCTTCGTCTTTAAAGACCCCAAACCGACCGAAATCCGTCATTTGCTCCAATCCATTCCTCTCAGACGCTTCCAATCTCTCTCAAGTTGTTCCTCAGCACTTATTTTGGGTTTCCTGAGGTAAGATTGCATTTCTAATCCTTTCTTTCCTCATTTTTTCTGCAACATTATGCATACTAGGGTTTTAGGTTCAAGTGGGTTTGATCAATTCGGTTTAGGGTAATTTGATGAGATTCCGTGTTGTTTTGATGGATTTGAGTATACATTCGTGTTCAGGAGGATGATTAGAGTAAATGTAGCAGTTTAAGAGTGGTTTTTATCGGTTGATTTGAGTGTTTGGTCGAACTAGACAATCTAGGTAAGTGATTTACTCGAGTAAGCATTCTGGCTAACTCAAGTAAGCATTCTGGCTAACTCAAGTAAGATAGGCTCAGATTTACTCGAGTTAAGTTTGTGTTAACTCGAGTAAAACAGGCCATGATTTACTCGAGTTATCCTCTGGCTAACTCGAGTAAATCAGACCACATATAACTTGAGTTAACTCTGGATAACTCGCGTAAACAGTGATTCTAATGGACCAAATTGTGATATTTTGTAATTGGTGAATTCGGAGAGTCTGAGGACTAATTTGGAGATTTTGACTGCTTTGAGGACTATTTGGTTATATGTCAAGTCTCGATGACTAGAACGTAATTTTACATTGGTCAGGGACCAAATTGTAATTTTACGTGGGCTTTGAATTTTGGGTCGAAGGTGATGGATTCACTTTCGGCTAGGATTTTGAGCGACTTTGAGGGTTGCATATGCATTGCACGCATTTTGGGTACATCCACAGTACCTGTGTCTCATACATCATTGTTTCTGATATGCTATTGTTTCTGATAATTGTTTCAGCTTCTTGCTCTTGTCAGCAAGATCATCCATCTATCAATGGTACCGTTGAAATTGTTTATGTTTTTGATGTGCATAACACATATTTGAAATCAAACTAATCTAAGGATTGGTTAATTAATAATTGAATTATGTGGATAAATATTCACTGTTTGATTTTGGAAAAGTATTACATATATATATATAGATATGTTTTCGATTGTTTTTTATGTTGAATGCATGAATTGTTTCTGAGGTAATGGTTTTTGATTGTGGGACACCTTCGCTACGGGGTACATAGCATTTAGTATACCAATGTATGATTTGACCTAGCTATCAGGGTTGTCGATAGGCATGTGCCCTGACCCGACACATGATTTGTTACCGGATTAGTGGCATAGTCTAAAATCATTATTGAGGTGGTTGAGTGACGCAGTTCAAACCACGATTGTTACCGGTCTCATAATACGTATGTCACGACCCATTCCCGGAACCATGACCAGCGTACGAGGTGAACCGTCTATGGGAGCCCAGCTCATTCTGCACAAGCCTCAGAGAACAGAATATTTACCCAACAATCATATTTAAAGAAATATGAAAAATAAATAAAGATTTAATATTTATGAATTAAAAACAAAACATATATAATATAAATTGCGAAAATAATTTCAAATTAAAATATTTGAAATGTCTGAAACAGTAATAAAAACAAAACAAATCCCACAGGAACATGGTGTGGAACGTCTAACAAATTATACAAACGGGGCCGGAACAAAAGGGCACTAACTAAAACTACTAAAATGCCTTACCAGGTACTAAAGGCCGAAAAACCCCAATCACCCAAAATCACCTGCGAAGAAGAACACAGGAGAAAACACAAGAACAAAGGGGTAAGATCTCTTAATAAGGAAACGATATTTCAGAGCAGTTTTAGGCCTCACAAAAATCATTTGAAAACGTTTAAAAATACCGCACACAGATATAAGTATATATATGTATACATGCTAGATACCAAATACTAGTTTCAAAATTCATTTCGAAATTCTTCACAACTACAGCAAAAACAGGGATAAAATGTACAAAAATATTTATTTGAAGACGTAAGTAATAAAACGTGCAAAAGTTTTTAACAAGCATTCATGCTAAAGTTCATCATTTAGAACAAAAATGAAAACGTTATCAGAGTCAAACATTTATCTTTTGTATCAAATCGAAAACATTTTCAAAGCCACAAATCATG
>CAODLS011727353.1:0-11485 GCA_948243855.1 Flueggea neowawraea | reverse complement strand
ATACAATCAATAAATATTGTCAGGACTTCATGTATAAAATACATAATAATATACACAAATAAGACAAATTTTTCCAAACATAAATCCATACAAAAATACATAATTTACATTTATTTGCACCAATTAATTCAAGGAAAAATTAGTTTTGGATTTCAGAAAATTACAAAAAATTTACCAAAAAATCTAGAAAAATGTAAACTATATTTCTGCAAAAATATGGAAAAATTTGGACGTCGGGAGACAATCCACACTACGTCACGCTCATCCACGCGCCGCCAAGCCACGGAGCCCACTGTCTGCCAGGTGTCAAAATCTGAAAGGACCACGTGTATAACGATAGTCCAGTCAGTGTGACACATGTGGATGATGTGGCACCCGTGACATGGCGTGATGAACACGTGTTTGGTGGTGGTTATGCCACGTGTCTTTGACTGTGGCTGCCTACGTGGCGTTGCCGTCATATCATTCAATGGAAAAGGTCCACGCACGTGATGGGTCAGTGCTGACTCTGTTGACCTCTTTACATGTGGCTCTCTCTAATTGGTCAACGTGTTTTTCTCAACCAATAAAAAAATTCCAATACACAAACCAATCCCGATTTGTTTTCGCTCAATTTAATGGCCTTCCCTGTCGAATTTCTGAACGAAATTTGGACAGTATACTCAATTTGACCTGATGAATCTAGTAGTGTACTTGGTTTCTCGAAATTCACACATAGAAATTTCGGGTTTCACTATTCCGCACTAAAGTCGAACAAAAACAACACAAAGTCGATTGCTAAAAAACTAAGACATACTCTAGACAACGTAGGCTAGCATAATTTCACAAGACATACTTCAAAAATTATCCTAAGCTCTGATACTATTGATGGTATACATAAAGTATACAAATTAGATTAAATAATCAAGGATCAATTTCCTACCTCGATTTTCAGCAAGCACAGCAGAGATTAAGACCATAGCAAGTCTTTTCAGTTGAACTACAATCTTTAAGGACGATAACAACTGATAATACATAGTCTAAATACCAAATAAAGTAGCAGGTCAAATTTAAGAAGATAAACTTCCTATCCTTTCTTCGTCACCAAACAAGGAATAAAAAGTGAGTGAGAGAGTATGAGTGGGTCGGATGGGAAGGAGAGAAAAATGGAAACTGTGTTTCAATTAATTCTCTTTCTTTTCTTTTATATTTACTTCTCTCCCTTATCCACTCATTTAATGATTTTTTTTTTATTTTATCACATGCAAAAACATAAGAGAATGTTTTAGAAAATGGATCATTAACATTAGCTTTAATTTGACTAATTGAGCTTGCTTGACCCAATATAAAAATTCACGATCAATTACTCATTGGTCGGACTCGTTAGTTAATTTGATAACTAACGGATTTCGGTTCATCCATTAGAGTTACGAACGGATTCAGTTTTTTAATGTTAAATATATGAAATATAAAACTTAGTGAAAACGAGATTATTAACCTTTTATTTTAAACTTCTTACGCTGAAATTTCCTGGGAATGACGGAATGTTGGACTTTTTGTCATGATGGAAGAAGTTAAAATTGCTCTGAGTAATCGTACAGTTATTTTTTTAAATTGTGGGTTGTAACTGGTAATTCGCCAAATAATAATTGAACGTGAACATTGAACAATAATTCCTTTTTTGGGTTCAAATTAATATCTCTGAATGAAGGTCAAGTTCAAGGAGTACCTTTGTGTCAATAGTTATTTTAGACTAAAAAGTAATTTCATATTCTACTTGTTATTCATAGAGAGACAACAAGAAAAGAAAAAAAAAATCGATTCATAGGTATTACAGAAGTGTTTGATCATTTGCATTCTTTTTCTTTTTGACAGTATGGTGAAAATGATTCAACTTTTAAATATTATTATGTACTTATAAAAAAATAAATATTATATTGTCAATTGAGAAAAACAAATGAGTTTTTTATAAGTACTAGAGTCAACTCTAAAATTCAAGGATCATAGATTTAATTTCTAATAAAAATAAATAAAATAATTTATCAAAAAATTGAATTGAGAATAACAATATTCTGTTTATTATAACTACATAACATCCATTGATCACGAATTTTCTTTTTTCCTTTTATTCAAAAAACTTATAATATTATGTTGGTTTTTAATTATTGTTAGTCCATAGGCTGGCAAGCGCTGTTGTTTCTTTGCCAGATGCGGAGATGTACCTACTTCCAAAACAATTCTTCACCATGTCAGTTTCCATTTAGTGAAAAGGCTTAAATTTGAGAAAAAGAAATAGAAAGAAAATAGTACCTCCGTTTCAACGGCAATGGTATCGCTGGAGGGATGGGCCGCACACGCAGAAACCTCTGCAGATAATGGAAGGAACTTGTTTTGCTCGTTTGAGATCTTACCCATCCTACAAATAAATCAAAGATTTGTTAGTTTACTGGCAATTTATGTTCATGTCTACGTGACATAAACACAACAAAATAGAATTTGTCAATCATGTTGTTCTACATCGTGTTGTAATTGTGTACAAAGTAATTATGTAATCAAGTCAAAAATTATCACATCTCACCCATGTTCAGCAGCTAAATAAAATGATGGGGACATGTATAAACTCTCACTAACATGGTGATGCACGAATCTAATTTGAAAAGTGCATTTGTGGATACCTGTCCACATGGCAAGAAAAACTGAAGTCAGGATAGAAATCCAAAAAATTATTGCCTATGTTTGTAGAGGATCCTACCACATATTATCTGTATCAAACAAATGAGCATCGTTATTTATGCTAAAGTACGCATAAATAGGTAAAAAAATCTTGGACCGATGTTGTTGGGAGCCATGATGGCTTTCCCTAGTGTTGCAGCTTCCGGCTAAGATCGTGATTTCCACTAATAAGGCCAACCAAAGAATTGAACAATTATATTGTGCACATCGCAAGACAATAATTGGCAACAAAACCTATCAATGCAAAATCAGGTGTACTTACAACCATCCATGAAGATGCGTGACCTAAATACAAGAAGAAACTCTTTTTTTTTTTTATCATTTCTATTAATCTGAACTAAGAAAAGTTGACTCAAATTTTTTCAAAAGAAATTTGTTGATATATCATATGAAGAAAACAATAGATATCCAACGCAAAATGAGAAAGAAACATATCCAACGGAAAAACAAAAAACTGACTTACCAACCATTTTTGTTGGGATAACTCCCAAAATCCCACATCAAGTAGGAGAGAGTTTGGAGAAATATTTTCTTCCACATTATTTAGATGTAAGAGTGAGAGGAGTCTCCACCTATAAATAGGCTTTGGGCCCAAATTATTTAGCATCACAGATCCTAAACTAACTAATTAGAGAGAGTGGGTTTGAGTTTGTGAGAGTGGAGAGGATTTTCACAATTTTGTTTGTCCAAAAATTGTAATACTTATTTTATTAGAGTTTGTGGACGTAGGTCTATTGAGAGACCAAACAACGTTAAAAACTTAGTATGTTGTTTTTCTTTTCTTTATTATTTATTTTCTTGTGTGGATTTAATTGTGTGTTTGGGCCCCAACACTTTTCAAGGTGGAAGGTCAGCTGATAAGGGGAAGATGGATCAAAGTCAATGGACAGCACTTCCCTGGAGAAAATATATGATTGTGCCTGCACGACATTAGGAACATTAGTTAAAAACATCCATAAGCTAGAGACTTGGAAATGAATGTTTTGGCAGACTTGTCTTCATATTTTTAGTGTTTGGGCCATTTTTCAGACTTGTAGTCTAGATCGATGAAAGTAGCTGTTATAAGAAACAAATGACTGTTTATTATTAGATCATACGAAAAACTTGTCTTCTAACTGTTTGTGTTATTTATGCTTAACTATAGTACGCTATAGTTATTAATTATTGATCTTTCTCTAATATTATTTTCAAGCATATTTTGGAAAGTAAATACTGGAGAAACACAAAAATCTTGTTCCTTTGTTCTTTCAGTTTCAGCAGTCTAAAGGCTTGATCCAAGGAGGGGAGACCAATGAAGATAGTAGAAATATGCATTTAGAGAACAAGATAGCTAGCAAGGAAGACAAATGAAACGAAATAACTAAGAGGACAATCATAGATCGACTAATGTTGGGGCTACTTCCTATTTTGGGCTGTTATTTTAGATTGCAGAGAGTTAATTTCATCTATTTCCTCTGTTAGTGTTGTTTACAATCATAGATCGACTAATGTATTAGTCCATAGGCTGGCAAGAGCTGCTGTTTCTTTGCCAGATGTGGAGATGTACATGCTTTCGAGTGTTTGTGTTGAGAAATCAATATTAGAAATGAATGCTGAAATCAAACAATTCTTCAGAATGTCAGTTTCCATTTAGTGAAAAAGACTTGGATCTGAGAAAAAGAAATAGAAAGAAAATAGTACCTTCGTTCCAACGGCAATGGTGTCGCTGGAGGGATTGGCCGCACACGCAGAAACCTCCTCAGATAATGGAAGGAACCTGTTTTGGTTGTTTAAGATCTTGCCCGTGGTACGAATAAATCAAAGATTTGTTAGTTTACTGGCAATTCATGTTCATATCTATGTGACATAAACACAACAAAATAGGATTGTCAATCATGTTGTTATGCATCGTGTTGTAATTGTGTACAAAGTAATTATGCAATCAAGTCAGAAATTATCACTTATCGCCCATGTTCAGTGGCTTAATAAAATGATGGGGACAAGTGTAAACTCTCACTGACACGTAGGGATGGACACTTAGGCCTAGTCCGACGGGTCGGCCCAACCCGAAAAAAAGGACTGGCCTGGGCCACTATTTCTAAGCTAGCGCCTGGCCTGACCCACCTATATTTTTTAAAAAATGGTCGGGCCTGGGCTTATGGTGAGGCCCGACGGGTCGGTCCGGTTATATATATTATATATTTTTTATATATTATGTATATATAATATTAATATTAATTTGATGTATTATGTGTTATAAATTAGAAAAAATAATGCCAATTATAAATTTAAAAATTATTTAGTATTTATTAAATTATAACTTATATAATAAGGTATATTTTAAATTGTATCTCAATAAAAAATAAAGAATTTTAATATTTTTTAAAAAATAGGCCCGTCCTTTTGGATGGGGCGAGTTTGGACCACACTTTCAATCTGGTCGATCGGGCCGAACCAGACCTAGTGGACAGAGCTAAAGTTTTAGGGCATGGCCCCGGCTAGGATCCGGCCCGGCCATGCCATGCCTACTGACACGATGATGCACAAATCTATTTTGAAAAGTGCATTTGTGGATACCTGTCCACATGGCAGGGAGAACTGAAGTCCGGATAAAAATCCAAAAAATCAATGTCTATGTTTGTAGAGGATCCTACGACATATTATTTGTATCAAACAAAAGAGCATCGTTATTTATGCTAAAGTACGCATAAATAGGTAATTTTTTTTTTGATCATACCGATGCTGTTGGGAGCCATGATGGTTTTCCCCAGTGTTGCAGCTTCCGGCTAAGATCATGACTTCCCCTAATAAAGCCAACCAAAGAATTGAACAATTATATTGTGCACATCACAAGACAATAATTGGCAACAACACCTATCAATTCAAAATCAGGTGTTCTTACAACCATCTTCCCGGGCCGTGAAGATGCGTGAACTGAATACAAGAAGAAACATTTTTTTTCGATCATTTCTATTAATGTGAAATAAGAAAAATTGACTCGAATTTTTTCAAAAGAAATTTTTTGATAAATCATATTACATATGAAGAAAGAAATTTCTATTAATCATGTTATGTTGTCAAATAAATTTCTATTAATCATATTATGTTGTCTACATATATAAAAATTGAATTTATATCATTTGTATTATATCATAATCGTGTACTTTTTAATCGTATTATCATGTTACATATTCTTACCCTTACATTATACGTGGCAAAATTGAGGCCAAAGAGTCTTTAGTCAAAACCTACTAGAGCTACAAAACTAGTTGCTTGATACAGAATAATTTAAACTTTTCCTTCAATGTTTCTTTTCTGGGAATTTGGTTTCAGACTCTTGAAGAAAATCGTTCAAAGTGTAAGTGCACAAACATTTAGCAAGAAAAGGCGAAGAGCTTGGAGTGAGTGACTTGGATATGATGGGAACCCATTTGCCGACAGTAGATAAAAAGCAAATCCAAGTACACTTTTGCAATGAAAAAGAAGCAAATGATGCTATTAGGAGTTGTTAATTATATGGGTATGAAGGGAAAAAAGCAAGGATGCTAAAAAAGGAGCTTAATTACTGTGTTAATAATATACTGTAGAGCTGTCTATTGTCGCCCTAATAGTAAAAAAGCAAGTTAGCTCATTTGTATATTAGTTCAGCATTCTGGTTGTGATATATTTTATGGTTTTGGCTCATATAACCAAATCAAGAAAAATAATTATGCTATTTTGTGCTTTTAGAATCTTTTGCTTTTTCTTTCTTTTCCTTTAATACAATTTTTACATCCAATCCCACTGAGACCGAATTACTATTAGATTACATCAAATTCAATTTCAATCATTTTTTTTACTTTACCACTCACGCTGTATAGAATGATATTCATTTGATTGATCAATTTTTTACAATTTATTAGAACTTAAAAGTATTTTTCGAAATTACTATTGGTCAAATAAGCTAAGTTTAAACTTTTTCCCTATATTTATGATAACATAATACAATATAAAATATGTATCACCTAATTTCAAAACAAATAGTTACAAATTAGATAAATTAATAACAAAAGTCTTTTTATGTTTTTATTTTATTAAATCTTTTAACACCATAGACGACTAATATCACAACATTTGATTGAATAGAATGTCACTAAAAACATTTAATTGAGTTTGATTTTTGGGTATAAAGAAGTTTTAGAATTCAGAGAAAAGAAAGTTATCATCCATATGAGTTCTTTTCGGTTTAATCAGATGTCAAAATATCTACGTACGGTACCGATGGTTTGAAAAAGAAACATTTGATTGATAGGCATTGCTTTTTGTGTTTCTCCGGTATTTACTTTCCAAAATATGCTTGAAAATAATATAAGAGAAAGATCAATAATTTATTGGCTTTAGCATCTCTGAATTTATTAAAATTATTATATTTTTTAATTTTAAAAAATCTATTATTGCATTCTTTATAGTTAACGGTGTTAGATGAGACTAATAAGACACATCAGTTTTGATGACGTAGAATAGGAGATGCATGCCACATGTAGGTAATGACTATTATGCCTACTTTCTTTTTCTGTCTGCTTTGATTTTCTCTCTTCTCTCACAAATTGTTTCAGTTTCTCTTCTTATCTAAAAAAAATCAGATTTGAAACATTGCTTTTCCTCCCTCTGCTCCTTCCTCTTTCTCTTATCTGTGACATTCGCTTCTCCTCCCTCTCTCTCTCTCACACTAACCACCGTCTTCTCGTTTTCTCTCTTTATATAAAACTAGGGGTATAAATGAGCCAAGTTGCTCGTGAGTGGCTCGGGGCTTGGCTGAAGAAAAGCTCGTTTGAGCTTGGCTTGTTAATAAACAAGCTTGTTTGCGAACAAAAGATTAAGCTCGTTTTCGTAAACAAGCCGAGTTTGAACAGTCCAAAGCTCGGAAACAAGGTCGTTTGTGTGTTTGTGAACATACTCGTGAAACAACTCGTGAAAAAACTCGTTTAGTAGCATGCATGTATGTATGTATATTTATATGTGTTAAACTAATTTATCAAACATATGCTTAAGTTTAGAATAATATTTAATATTTAGATCACATCGACAAAAGTGCAAGTTTACACTAATAAGTCGTGCCTATAAAAGTATAAATATATTCATAGATGATTTAATATTCAGTTGAACTTGTGAAACAAGTTGAAACTTCTAATAGTTATTGTTTCGACTCCAGGCTCAACACGAGATTATTGAACTAACTTAAACTTGATTGTATTTTTTAGAGTTTTTGTCAAGTCTAGAAGAGTAAAGCTTGTTTACAGTTTTATTTGAGCATTTGTTGATCCAAGTTCGAAAAGCTTATGAACAAACTCATGAGCTCGTGATCGTTGTAACGAGCCGACCTTGAACAAGATTTTGAATTTGAGCTCGAAACATTTTAGTCAAGACGAACTTGAACACTTTAAAGCTTGGCTAGGCTAGGCTCGGCTCGGCTCGGCTTAACTTAATTACACCCCTACGGAATAGAGGAAAAGACTTCACAAATAGGTTGAATGATTCGTGTTGTCAAGTTCATCAGAATTAAATAAATATAACCTTTACACCCAAAAATTTGACTAACTTCACAACTAAACACGTATTAATGGAAAAAATTAATATTAATTGAATTGTTGTCTAGCTTAAGTTAGTGACTTAATGCTACTTAAATTAGTGAGAAATTAACTTTCTTATGATATTAAGTTGCTTAATGCAATCATAAGAAAGTTAATGAGTGTGGCTCGTTTATAAATGATTATGCATATGATATTAAGTTAATTATTTTTAATCCCAATATCGGATTGTGCATAATTTAACATGCGGAATATGCTTCTTAATAATCTTCATTTGGTACAGACAGACTGTTCTTTTTGTTGAAACATATAGCAGAAATATACTTTAAATCATCGAAGAAAACTGAACTTAGAGTAAACCCCAACAGTTGTGACTTTGATTTTCAGTAAAAGAAATAAAATGACTTATAAGAAAAGGGAAATAGACTATAGACAACCAATTCCAGGGTCATTTTAAAGATTATTGATTCTTAATTACTAAATTGAACAAACAAAATTAGTAGACCCAAAACAGGAAGACGTAAGGGAAAATTTAATATTTATACTAAAGTAAAATTTAGAATTGGATTTTTACCATACATCAAACATATTTTAACATATACAAACATGCTTGAAACATGTTACAAAAATACCAAATATTTAATTGAGTAAGAAATTGACCAAGAATTTGAGGTTTTTCTCAAAAAATAGTGATATTTTCAGGAGAAATTGATTTTTTCGCCAAAAAAATAAATTCGAAGGGAGAAAAAATTGATGTTTTAGAATGTATCCAAATCACAATTTTTTTATAGAAAATTCGATTTAATAAATTTTTGATATAATATTATTTAAATTAAATGCCTCCAAATTATAGTTTTTAATGTAATTTTTATTATTTTTCAATTTCAAGTTTTTATATAATTTTTTTATAATATCCAAATGTATCCAATTTTATCTTTCATATAATTTTTTATATTATTCAAATGTCTCACAATATCTTCAAATGTATCTACAATGTATCCATCCCATCAGAAAATAAAAATAATTCAAAAAAATCAATTGAAGTCATCCCTGCAAAAAAAACAAATGTATCCATCCTGCACAAAATAAAAATAATTTAAATAAATCACTTAAACAACCAAAGAGAGACTTTTATAAAAATAATTTCAAAGTCAGGGCCATTTTTTTAAAAATTGAAAATAAAGGAGCGGCTAGGGTCGAGATTCCCTCATCCCCCCTTTCTTCACACTCCTGTAGTGGTTGTCCCCAATGTTCCTGCCAATAGACAGACGAGGGAGACACGGCGACAGACAACGAATGATGGGAGAGACGAGACGAGACGCGACAGAGGACGAAGACATGAACAGACCCAAGACGCGAGGAGGGAGAGATGCGACAGAGGAGAGTTGAACGAGAGTAGATGCGAAGGGAGAAGATGGTGACAAGAACAAACGCAACGAAAGAGAGAACACGAAGCGGTTGAAGCTGCAAGAGGTGAAGAAACAGCGAGATAGAGGCAAAGAAAAAAGGGGGAGAGAGAAGATGAAGCAACAATGGTGGGGAGGGCGGAGTGAGAGAAAGGAGAGGAGGAGAGAGAAACATGAGTTTGAAAGAGAAAGGGAGGAGAGAAAAAAAATAAAAAAGAAAAGAAAAATTGATTTTTATTTGTAGGAATGTGGTATTTTTAAGATTAGATTTCAAAATATTAGCATTTAATAAAGTTGCAATTAAAAAAAGTGATACTTAAGTCATACACCGCAAAAATTTTGCAAAATTTGCTCCGTATGGACTGAGTATGTTTATTACAGCTACACTTTATAATATTTTTGTTCGTGTGGTTGTAATTGTCAGATTTATGAATATACTTTTTAAATTCACAGACTCTTGTTTATATTTGTTTATATTTGTTTATATAATATTTTATATATGTATACATATAAACAAATGTAAATAAATATAAATAAGTATAAACAACTATAAACAAGTATAAACAATATTCAAACTATTACGTAAAAATGTAATTTTCAAAACTTTGGTTCTGTAGCACATGTAATTTTGAAAAATTTGCCAAAATATGGAAAGTTGGCAGCTTGAATTCAAAATATGTGATTTTAAGCAGAGTGTATATATAGTTGGCTCTACAAAAAGGGTTAATTACACTCCTAACTGCAATTTGCACCATCAATTACAAACTAATAAGCAATTGACTTTTTTTTTTTAATTTTCGGTTCATTTTTTAGGATTCGTAGCTGTATAATTCTTAGTCCATACGAACTAAATTTGTTTTAAGTCCTTCTACTTTTCCATTTCTGTCTCATTTGATCGTTCTCATTTCTCTCTCCTATTTCATTTAAACACTCTTCTCTCGCTTCCTAACTCTCTTTGTCTAATCCTCTTATCTGTTCCCTCCGGCCTCTCCCTCATCCCCCCATCTCTGTCCCCTCCATCCTCTCTTTCTGCTCTCTCCTCTAGGCCAGATCTAGCTTCAGTGCTACCAAATTGGCTTCAGCTCGTCTACGCCTTCACTCCTCTCAGCAAGATCTGGCTTCGGCCTACTCCGCTTTTGCTCCTCTCAACTCGTCACAATGACAACAACGAAGTGATCTCTGGTGGTGTCGAGATCTCCAGTCACCGCTACTCGCTCTCATTCGTGGTGGCATTAAGATCTCTAGTTGCTGTTGTCGAGTTCGAGCCGCTGACGTGGTGTCGAGATCTCCGTTGACGTCGCACCACCGTTGTTGATCTTTACCATTGTTAGTTGAAATAACTATTAAAAATCGGCACTCTGGCAACTGTGATTGATTTTAGATAAATTCAATTTCAATCCCTATTTTTTCTGAAAATTACAGATCAGACACTAATGTTTAGTCATACAATATTGGAAAATCACGTTTTAGTCACTAATTTAATTTTGCATTGAATTTTGAGTTGATTTTCATTCAACGTTGATATTGAGTTGAAAATCGAGTTGATTTTTATTCAACGTTCAAATTGAGTTGAAAATCGAGTTGATATTGAACTGATTTTTATTAAGTTGATATTGAGTTGATATTGCATTGATTTTGAGTTGATTTTTATTCAACGTTGATATTTGGTTGAAAATCGAGTTGATATTGTGTTGATTTTTATTCAAGGTTGATATTGAGTTGAATTAAGTTAATTTTGAGTTATTTTTTATTTTTATTTAAATTTTATTTAATATTTATTTCAGTTTATTTCTAGTTTTTTAAGAAAGTTTTAAAAGGTTT
>CAODLS011727274.1:0-11504 GCA_948243855.1 Flueggea neowawraea | reverse complement strand
CATGCGTGAGGCGGAGTTGCAGCAGGGGCGTGATGTGATCGTAGTAGTGGTGACGGTAACTGAGGTTGAAACCCTAGTTGTTGCTATTATGTTAAGTTTTCTTTAATTAAGAAAATAGCCTTATACTTTTGTAAACGTTTAGAGACATTTGGATACATTTAAAGATAATTAGTGATTTTTGAAGATATTTGAAGACATTTCGATACATTTGGAGACCATTAAAAAAATTATAAAAAGTTATATAAAAAATTGTGATTTGGAGACATTTGGATACATTTAATCTAAATAATTAATGCATCAAAAATTTACTAAATCAAATTTTACATAAAAAATTATGATTTGGAAACATTTGGATACATTCAGAAACATTTAGATACCTTCTGAAAGATTATATTTTTTCTCTCTTAAAAATATAGCGATTTTTTGCAAAAATAACATTTGTCAAATTTATTTTGCTTTATTTATCATTTTTTATATTTGAAAATTTGGGTACCATTTTTCAAAATTTTAATTTTAATTTAGTATAAATGTTAATTTTTTCCACACATGACAAAACCAGGAGACCTAAGCTGGACGGCCGAACCCGGCAGAAGGGCAAATGCATGGGTTGGAGGAAGATTTTAGGATCATATTGGTTGTTCGTTTCGGCCCACATAAGTAACACACGACACAACACAAAATCATGATCCATTGCATTATAACAGCGACGACATCGCAATATTACATAACAGACAACCTAAATAAGAGCAAGACTACAAGCTAGCAGCAATGGGTGATGCCGTGATGGGCGCTTATACTCAACTCATACTGACAATATCACCAAAATTGAGTCCCCGAAGCATGGGAACTAACTCAATCTATTGAGTTGAAGAAGCTACAGAGTTATGGACTACCAAAGAGTAGTTGAAAATAGTACAAGACAGCTCAGATCCTTCGGAGAAATTTAGGGATCCTACATTGTCAACTGTCACAACTGTTTTTTTGAAAGAAAATGCCTATACCCACTTAAGAACCAACTTAGAAACTGATAAACTATACTCAATATCTCTTATGTCAATGACATCATAAAGGATATTAAATGTAACTAGTTAGCATAGCATCCAAATAACACTCCTTAAGAAACAGGATAAGATGGATACCAAGTAATTAAGATAAATATCCAACCTGTAAAGTATAAAATAGTGAAAGGATAATTCAACTATTAAAGATTTGTTCACATCTACACCATAAGTCAAACACAAGTGTACCAAAGATACTATTGTGTATCTTTTATTTTCGTTAAAAAATAGAGGAATATTTGGTTTCTTAATTAAAAATATCTTAATTTTCATAAATTTATCAAACAGTCTCCATTTTAATACATTTTTTAAGGATAATTTTATAATTTGACAGGAACAATTTAATAAATTAATTTAAATTAAGATAAAAAAAATCGTCTCAACTTAAGACATCAATATTTTTCTTAAAAAATATTGTTTAATAAGGAGAAGAAAACGTGGGAAGGGAAAAATATTGAACTGTCGTCATGCTAGCATGGGCAATTGCAGTGGACGGAGTACTAAATGTGGAAATGTGCATAATATGGCGGGCGCCTATATTTTTCTTTGTGTTGTTATCCCTTAATCCATCAAATTAAAGAAGGGGGACACAATTTCACCTTGTCAGTCTTCGTAGTTGAACTTGTGTTTCAAAGGCCCCCTTTTTGGTCAAATTAAAGAAGGGGGGCACAATTTCATCTTGTCAGTCTTCGTAGTTGAACTTGTGTTTCAAAGCCCCCCTTTTTGGTCAAATAAGTGGCATCTCGACATGTCGATTTACTCTAACTGGATTATCCAACAAAAATTTTACTTGCTTGGTATAAATTGGTATATTACAGTGCCATAAGTCCAAAGGAGAGACTTGCAAAATACATAGGATTAGAGGGAGAATTCGAAATCTAAATGAAATCTTGTAAACTAGGATGCTTAGATGAGGGGATTCTATGATGTGACTCACTATCATGTAATTACAAGAGCATTTGTCTATGTTTAAAATACATCTTTCATATCATAGTCCGGTGTAAAATGCTAGATATAAGCTATAATTTTAAATAGACTCGGGCCTTACAGTTGAACCTGTTCTTTACCAATGCTCATGATTCAGATTCCAAATAAAAATTTAAGAGATCATATTAATTAATTTATTAGAAGTGATCTAACTAAATATACTTATATATTTATTCATTTACCCTTTTGTAATATTGTAATTTCAAAATATGAATACTCTGTCTACTTTGTATAATTTGCGACCTAATGGGTAGAAGTCAAAATCATAATGAACTTGCATCCACGTAATGTCAACGTTCAAAGATAAGATACACGTATTACTGAAAAGCAGAAAGCATTATGTATGTGCAAGTCGAGATGTCTCACAATCGCAATTAATCATGGTAGATCACACTTTCTCATGAACATTCCAAATCTAGTCTCTGATAAGCATTATTACAATTTCGTGCTGAAATTTCATAACAGTTGGTCCAAATTATACTCATTATATTTGATGACTGTATATGTTCCAAAACAAAATGATGGATTGTAGTTACGTGCTTTGTCAAACTAATTTGAAGGAATTTTTGTAGATAGTATATTCTCGTTTTTACTTCTTTTTTCCTATTGCTGGACAAAGTCTCTTTTCGATTTCGATTAATTAAATTACTCATATATTGGACTAATGTTAAGCAAACTTGCAATACATTAATTAATACTCCATCCGTACTAATTTGATAGGTACTAACTACTTTTCATGGGAATTAAGAAATAGTAGTTAAAATTATTTAATTTTATACGATTTTTTATTTATACTATTTGACTAATTGTGTTTATAATTAATCAATTATTTAAAAGAAAGATTAAATAATGACAAACTCGAAACTTTATTAATAATAAATGCAACAAAAAAAATGTATTTATATTTTGAGACATCTAAAATAAAAAATGTACTTATTAAATTGAGACGGAAGAAGTATCAAACATGATAGTTAATGAACAGAAATAAATAAATAAAATTTTGTGGGCATTGCCATGCGTGAATTCATTAATGCACTGGATTTTCATATACTACCAAATTTGGTTAATGAAGAGAGTACTTGTATGGTCCCTTACTTCCAAATTTGGTTCTCTTGCGTTGCAAGATCTTGAGATAGGCAACAAATCTTGACTATCAAAATCACGAGTTTATTTTTAATTATCCAAAAATAAAAAGTTAAAGGAGTTTTTTTATTTTATAACTAGTTAAAGGAGTTGTTATGAATTATGCTAAAGGAATTGTTTCAGTTCATCATCGACTTTTTAAATCTACTCTTTAAAAGATTAGGACCATTAGGTGTTTTTGAAATATAATAATAAATTTAATAGGAGAAGAATTGTTTAGCAGAACCAAAATTTGGTAAAAATAAGATTAGCCTTAAAATAAAGAGGTAAAAATAAAACAAAACAAATAGAGTCAATAAAAATACTCTAATAATTCACGAATAACTGGTGAGATTAGTTAACTCTGCCTGACTCTATCTAACTCCGCCGGACACTCTAGATTATCGGCTCCAACTCTCAGTTTTTCTTGTCCTTCGTTCATGTACAGATAAATAGAGATTGAGGAAAGAACAAGGCACTCTAATTTCTAGAAGCTTTGTACCAAATACTGACTTGAAAGGAGAAAAAACAAAGAGAACTTGAAGATGTCTTCCTAAATTACAACTATATTAGTTGCTGTAAATAGAGGCAAAACACCATTAGGATCAATTTATCGTTTGAGGTAATTCTAATTAATAATACTAATTAATCGTTTAACTGAAAATATTCGAAACCAATTCTATTAGAGCATATATATTGGGGTGGTGAATGGTGATGTGTATTCGTGTGAATCATACGTTCAATTTTTCCAACTTTTCCTCATATTGCTACAGTAAAGAAAAGAAAATCAAGTACATCACGTTTCCAAGTAGTTGGCCTTTTTAGAGATAAATCAAACCCACATTATCTTCAACACAAAAAATTCAATTCGAAAAAGATCAGCATGATTCATGAGAAATTTCAACAAAATTTTGCCACGTTTATATTAATGCTCAAAAGCAAATCGAAAAGCAATCACAGTGTGGAGGCTTTAATTATCACTTATTACTTGAAAAATTACGAAAATAACAGTAAATAAAATCATCCATAAGAAAAAGTTCAAACCAGGTTATCAATGTCGATCGGTCCAATATATTATTTTGAAGTATAAAATTAATCATCAACAGCTGTCCATAATGTATGTTTCGATGTAGCATGTGATAACATGTTTAATAACTTTTCTCTATAATTGTTGCTCATAAGATTCAAATTCGAAATTTAGTCTATAAATTATTATTATTTGTTTAATTATCAACTGAGTTACTCTCGTAAATAACACATTTAATAACTTATCTATCTCATTTATTTTTTTGATGAGAATTTATTTATCACTTGACATAGTTGACCTAAGTATAAAATATGTCACCGGCGGCTAGTTCGAATTATGCAATATTAATTTCTTTTTAAAATACATAAACCCTTCAGCTTCCCAAGATTAATGTAGGAAGTCAAAGGTTCATTATCTTTATTAAAAATTAAATTAAATTTCATTAGTTCTATTCTGGTGTACTATATTAATACTTCATATTTTTATTTAAGTTTATCATATAGTTTTAAAACCATGTATTAATCTCTTAATCTGTTCACTATCTGTAAAATCAATACAAATATTTATAATTGAAACTACAATGGGCGCATCGAGAGTGTGAACTCTTGTGTTCTTTGGAAGGTGACAATTACAACCTCTGGACTTGCTTCAAAGTTAGACTTTAGTATACAAGACAATATATTGATTTGCTGATTGAAGTATGATGAGATGAGTTGCGAATATGTGCTTTTTTTTAGAAAAGTTAGATCTTAGTAGATAGAGAATGCTTAGCGTCTTGAATTTAGATATTTTTTTTGAAAAGAAATTTAAGTCAATGTACAAAGCTATTGTTACTTTAATATACCTTTCACTTTCGGGATATTAATAAAGTAAACTTGTAATTACATTTTTGTAAATTGCTTCAAGATATAGAGTCACGAGACTTTTTCTTTTGTAGATCCTTTTAATAAATGTTTGGAAAATTTGAAAAGACCAATACAATTACTAACTCCTCCTATTTTAAACTTCTTGAGTATTAAAAAAAACTACTATAGTAGGTGCTCATTCCATCCCATAATAATAAACAAGTTTTTTTTTATTCGTCTCAAATTATCGACTTGTATCTTTTTTAAAATTCGTGGGTGTGTGCTAGTTTACCATATTTTTTCTATTTCAATACATAGAAATTGTGTTATTAATTGTTAATTAAATTAGTAAGATACAATTTTAAAGGTACTATTAAAAAACTCTTAAAAAATTTATGATTCCAACTAATTTTTTAATCTATGTAAAAAAGATAATAAATTTATCTTTATGGAACGGAGGGAGCAATAAATAACATGTAATAGATGATGAAATTTTAAATGATAAAAATATGGAAAATCTTACGTAATTTTTGAATGAAAACATGCTATATGTTATAAACTATCGAAAAAATCTATGAAACCCGTAAAATGAAACAAATACGTTAGATGACATTGCAAGTTTTTCTCATGATGTTACTTAGTCATAAATTTCAAGTCACATGCATATTTCAATCTCCCATATATATGCATTTTTTGAAGTATAAAATTAATCATCCATAACTGTCCATAATGTATGTTTTGGTTACTAGTTCAACTATCCTCTTGAATAACACATTTAATAACTTATCTATCTCTTTTTTTCTTTACGATAACTTATATATCACGACATTGTTGACCTAATGTCTAAAACATGTTACCGCCGGCTTGTTCAGATTATGCAATATTAATTTTTTTAAAATACATAAAACCCTTTCACTTCCCAAGAATAATGTCGGAAATCTAAGGTTCATTATCTTTATAAAAAATTAAATTAAATTTCGTTGATAAAATTTTATTAGCTCTGTTCTGGTGCACTATATTAATACTGCATATTTTTATTTATCATATAGTTTTAAAAACATATATTAATCTCTCAACTTTTTCGCTTCACGTAAAATCATAATCTATGGATTTGCTTGAAAAATCAACAAGTGTGAAACAACAATTTTTTTGGCATCAAAATAGAAAAATTGTCTTAAACGTGATTTTAATTAAAACTAACATATGTATGAAAAATAAAACATTTTGTTTGACTGACTAGCATGACCCACTGAATTATCAGGCAGCTACTCCTTTTTTTTTTCTGTAAAAATGCTACAAATTGAATTGACATTATATTCTGGACACCAAAATTTTTTGGTCAATTATTTTAGCGTTCCTAAATTATATCATAATCTCCTATTTAGTCCATTAGTTTTGAAAAATTTCTTATTAGGTCTTTGTTTGTACACAACGTCAGTGTAGAACAAGTTTAACATCTAATCTTGAGATCACAGATTCTATATAGAGTATTTATATACACTTGAAGAAACATATAGTAGAATTAAGTATTTAACATCTATTTTGGATTGACGTTGTGTACAAGTAGGAACTTAGCATGAGACTTTTCAAAACTAAGAGGCTAAATATAAGATTACGGTATAACTCAGATATGCTAAAGTAATTCTTCCAAATTTTTTTATGAGATCTGTTCCGAAGCAAAACCTATATAAAGAAAAAGAGAGAGAGATAGACAAGACAATATATTGATTTTCTTATTGAAGTTTGATGAGATGAGTTGCGAATATGCACATTTTTTTTTAGTAAAGTTAGATTTTAGCAGATGAGGAATGCTTAGCGTCTTGAACATAGATATTTTTTTGTCTAAATTTAAGTCAATGTACAAAATTGTATTACTTTAATATACTTTTCACTTTCGGGATACTAAAGTATACTTGTAATGACATTTTTGTAAATTGCTTCAAGATACAGAATCAGGTGACTTTTTCTTTTGTAGATCCCTTTAACAAATGAATTGAAAAGACCAATGCAATTACTAATTCTATCTATTTTAAACTTCTTAAGTGTTCACAAAAACTAGCATAGTTGGTGTTCTCTCTATCACATAACAATAAGCAAGTTTTTTTTATCGTTTATCTTAAATTATAGACTTATTTTCTTTTAAAGATTAATGAGTATGTGCTATTTTATTATATTTTTCCTATTTCAATGTATAAAAAATTATGTTATTAATTATTAATTGAATTAGTAAGATACAATTTTAAAGGTACTATGAGAAAACTTTTTAATATTTAATAATTCTAACTAATTTTCTAATCCATGTGAAAAAAGACAATAAATTTGTCTTTATGGGACGAAAAGAGTAATAGATAACATGTAATAGATGGTGAATTTTTAAATGGTAAAAAAATGGAAAGTCTTATGTAATTTTTGAATAAAAATATGTTATATGCTATTTGTTATCGAAAAAACGCTATAATCAACAAATTATAAGCCTTTTTTGAACTTAATTCGTAAAATGAAAGCAAGTACGTTGGATAACATTGCAAGATTTTCTTATCATGTTACTTGGTCATAAATTTCAAGTCACATGCATAATTCAATCTCTCTATATAGCCATTGTTATTTGTCTCTAACCTAGCACCAAATTAGGCAGCAATCTTGGACTAAATAATTGAAATTTCTTCCCACAGATTCGCAACAGTCGTAATTTTGAATTGAATTTTCGGTCTAGTAATTTTGCTTAACGTGAGAAAATTGAATTATTAACTTAAACATTGTCTTCTTCCTACTTATTTGTTTATTAGTCTTAATTTTACATTTCTTTTCAGGAAAAATATTACACGTGTGGTACAGTTTATGGAGAGGCAGTAGCTAATTTGGTTAACTTTGACCTTGGATGATTAATATATAAGCTGAAGTTATAACCCCTTTTTTAATTATTATTTTGGTTCAGAAATCAAATAAATCTTCATTACTAAAAGACCTACAAAACCAACCAAGTTACCAATTGAGTACTGTTATTATTATAATAATCCACCAAAAATAAAATGTTATCTTATGTTCAAGTAGGACAAAAAGTTTTAATTAACTAATTACAGATACCAAAAACTAATTTATTTTACAATTAATTAATGAATCATTACTTCGATGATTGTTAATACGTTAGTTTTGGGTAGATTTAGTTATCAAAAAATCATAATAAAACAATAATTTACAAGAATAATATTCAAAAGCAAGGTAAAAATTCAGAGTCGACATACATATGTTGACTTTTGACTTAAAACTAATTTCCAGGATGCTTCACCAATCAAATTAATTTTGAAATGGAAATTTATTAATTTGATTCTGTGTGTTGGACCATCTTGAATGTGGGCCAACTATTGATTTTCAACACATAAAAGATTTGTAGATTAATCTTCTCATAACTTTCCTCTAAAATGAATAGACAATGACAAGTATAGTAAACAAACTTCTATAAATACCTCTGCCATAAACATCTTGGTCTCTCAGACCAACCCAACCATGGCTACACTAACATACTCTCCTCTGAGACTCTGTCTCTTGTTTGCTGTTTTGTTGAGCCATGGTTTTGTTCATCTTGAAGCTTCACACCATGTTTTTGAAAAGCTCCAAACTCTTGAATCTACTTCTCCCACCACAAGTCAACCTTACAGAACTGCTTATCACTTCCAACCTCCCAAGAACTGGATGAATGGTACTGTTTTCTTCACACTCTTCTCTGTTTTCCGGAATAATATAACAATGTTTTTCTTTTTTATGTATAAACTGATGTGTGTTTTGTTGTTTTGTTTCTTGTTGCGGATGGACAAATGGTTTGGATTCAACAGATCCTAATGGTGAGTGAGTTCTTTAATTTCTGTATCTATTTAGTTCTTCATTCTTTGCATGATTTTGCATCTCTAATCTTCATTCTCTCTATGTGATGCTCATGACACATAACTGATTATTCCAAAAGGTTATCTTGTTTGGATTCAAAACTTTTCTGTTTCCTCCTTGTTTTTTACACATTTCTTTTTGTTTTTAATTACAGAATAGTTTGTCAATATTCTCGTGCTGAGTTGTTTTGTCACCATATCGACTATTCTATGGTTGGTCAAACTTGAACTGATTTTTTTTTTTGAAAAAACCGGTCCACTTGAACTCTAAGTCAATTCGATTGACTTCAGACACGTGTAGTATCGTCTCTAAACAATCCAATTAGGCTGACCTTCCTAGAGGACAATGGAACAAACTTGAGCTGATTTAAATAGTTGAAATTTATCTTGTTATCTAGAAGTTTAGATCGTATTCTTTGTAAGAAAGAAAAAAAATTACACAACTGATTTTATCTAAGTTTTTATTTTAATGATATTTGCCTTTTGACTTATCAAAAAAAAATCTGATTTTCTAATTGAATTTTAATGATTTCAAAAATTTCTTTAGCTAATTTGTAAACATTGTTTTAAAAAAAAAAGCAAAAGTGCATCCAGACTTATTTATTTATTTATCTTCTAAACCAAATGGGACAAATCCTGAATCTAAAATGCAGGACCAATGATTTACAAGGAGATTTACCACCTATTCTACCAATGGAACCCAAAAGGAGTTGTGTGGGGCAACATTGTGTGGGCCCACTCCACATCAACGGACCTTGTTAACTGGACTCCACACAAGATTGCCGTCTACCCATCTCACCCGTCCGATATCAACGGAACCTGGTCCGGTTCAGCCACATTTCTCAAACCAGGCAAACCCGTGATTCTCTACACCGGAATCAACCCACAAGGCCACCAAGTACAAAACCTAGCCGTGCCCAAAAACACATCAGACCCGTACCTTATAGAATGGACCAAACCACCCCAGAACCCACTAATGTCACCCACACCACAAAACCGGATCAATGCATCATCATTTCGAGACCCGACAACGGCTTGGCTCGGACCGGATGGGCGATGGAGAGTGATTATTGGAAGCAAAGTTGACCGAAAAGGGTTAGCAATTTTGTACAGAAGTAAGGATTTTGTGCGCTGGACCAAGTCCCAGCACCCGTTACACTCTGCTGGAGGCACTGGAATGTGGGAATGCCCTGATTTTTTTCCAGTCCCAATTAATAGTCCAAATGGTGTTGACACATCTGTACTTAAGGGTGTTAAACATGTTCTTAAGGTCAGCTTGGATGACACTAAACATGATTGTTACTCAATTGGAACATATGACATTTCTAAGGATAAGTATACTCCAATGGAGGGTACCATTAAAGGTGATGCTAGTTTAAGATATGATTATGGTAAATTTTATTCCAAGACTTTCTTGGATGGTTCGACGAATCGCAGGATCTTGTGGGGGTGGATTAATGAATCTTTAAGTGTTCGTGATGATATCATAAAGGGTTGGTCTGGAATTCAGGTAAAATTTTGAACTGTTTTGTCAAAAATGGTTGCAAATATTGTTGTTAAAAATGCGCCTAGGTGCAATGTTTTGTGCTTGATTAATGCAGAATGTATAGCTGTAGTAACTATATACAAATACACTTATGTTGGATTTATTCTATAGGCAATTCCAAGAAATATTTGGCTTGACAAATATGGAAAACAATTGGTGCAATGGCCGATCAAGGAAATCGAAAAACTACGTGTGAAGCAGATTACTTTGCCAAGCCAACTGATTAAGCCAGGATCAGTAGTTGAAGTTTCTGGTGTCAATGCAGCACAGGTATGCCACACTTGAAAAAAATAACTGAACTTTTCAATCTGTCATTATAAACCCACTTAAACTAAAAAGATGCTCGTGCATTATGCAAATACACATCATGCCAAAACCATTATTGAACTTATTATGACATTATTCTTAACATTATATCAGGCAGATGTAGAGATTTCGTTTGCATTATCAGACTTAAGCAAGGCAGAAGCAATGGACCCAAGCTGGACCAACCCACAATTACTGTGCAGCCGAAAAGGTGCATCGGTTAAAGGCAGTTTGGGTCCATTTGGGTTACTAGTTTTGGCTTCAAAAGGCATGCAAGAATACACAGCAGTATTCTTTAGAATATTCAAGGGCCAAAACAACAAATATGTGGTGCTTATGTGCAGTGACCAAAGCAGGTACTCTCATTTTCACACAGAGTTTCAAGCCACGAATTCTTACCAAAACCACAGCAAGTTAACCAAATTCTGTGATTTTTGTTGCTGGTTTTTAGGTCTTCACTGAATCAGGCCAATGATATGACTACTTATGGAACACTTGTAGATGTGGACCCAGTTCAAGAAAAGCTGTCACTGAGAAGCTTGGTAAGTTTTAGGAACTAATAAGTCAATAGTCAACTCCAGATTTTTGGCATAGTTGGAAGAAGACAAGTTGGACTGAGAGAGATGTACCTATCAGGCTATCATAAATTTCCATTAAAACCCTTAATAAGCTCTTACCAGCAAGAGGTTCTGCCCATATTGCTGTTCATTTATGTTGGCAGACAAATGAACTCTT
>CAODLS011727224.1:0-11143 GCA_948243855.1 Flueggea neowawraea | reverse complement strand
TAATTCACTTATTTTTTTGTTTCGTAATTTTTACTGAATATGTTGACGATATATGTTAAAAAGATGTTGAGATATTCTTTGTCAAAAGAAACTTCGTGGTAGAATTGGGTGTCACTATTGTAATCCTAAATTATGAGACCTCCATACATATCTTTTATAGAAAGTAGTTAATTGCTTTTCCCTTGAATATGGAGTGAGAGGATACTAGAGCTTAGTTGTACTAATTGCTGAACCCCTGTAGAACTTTTAAACATAATGCATGTTAAAGTGAAATTGCCTTAAGTATTGCTTGAGAAGTTACTTATCAAAGTGATGAGGTAGAATGGCTTGCTGAGAGGCACATGTGTACTTATTTTGGCAGACGAGTTTGTGTCATTGGAGTATGACATAATTGTTACACTCTGGAAAGTTGTTTAAGTCTTGCTTGCTAAAACTTCATTGGAAATCTAATTTTTGCTTCGCTTGTTTTCAATGTAGTAAATGTTTGATAATTTCTAACTATTGCAAGTTTATGTTGTGGTCTATATCTTCATCTGACTCATTCTTACCAATTTCCTATTTGTTAATTCTCAGTTCTCTGACGGCTGGCAAGGTCAGTTTTTGGCTGGGATCAGGGTACACCTACTTTGCCTTTTTTTTTCCTTTGCTTTTTGTTCTTAGAGTCACGATTGGTGTTCTCATTGGTCGTCTACATTAGAAATGTATAAGTATAAACAACCGACTGAATTTTCATGTCAGTTTATGCATATGGATTGTTTTCAGATAATTTCTAGCACTCCAAGTTCTTTTTGCTGGCAATAATTTTTTTCTTAATTGCTTTGGATTTTCTTTTTATTCTTTATAAATATGATCAACTGCATGGTATGAAGTATAAAATTTCACTCATATTCTTTTCTCAAGTTCTGTTGTGGTCTTATCAATAATGGGCCAATAATTTTCTTGTTCACATTATGGCTTATGCATTTTAATCTTAATTTTTTTTCTAGATATAATTATTTTTCTGTCATTCAATAGTTCATATGTTATAGATTTTTTTGTTTTTGTTCTGCAGACCATTGTTGTTGTAGCTGTTGTTCCATATGGAGTGGTACAGCTTGGTTCATTAAATAAAGTAAGTTTTCAAATAAATTTTTAATGTGTTCTTAAGTTTAATTCTTTGGTTAATCTGAGCTTTAGGCTGATATTTGCATGTTCTCTGCAATATTTAGACAATAATAGATGTTTGCTGGTGACCTGCTTTACATAATGTAGTATGTTATATTCTAGTCGCTTACACTTTGCTCTAGTTCTTCCTTAGTGGTCTGAATGCAATAATGGGCAGAGAAATGCTTGATGGGTGTGTATATGATTTTTAATCTGAACTTGATAGTCGGCAGCGGATGTGATTACCTTTCTACTTCCTGGTGCTACACTTGTCAACTTTGATTATATTTTGCAGCAATTAATGTTATGAATTTATGTTATCAAGGTTAGAACATAGAAGAAGAAATGAATAGAAACAGGAAAATAAAAGCCACTTTCAAAGTACTTGAACAATAATTTCTCAACTTTCCTTTCTTTCTCTGATCTCCTATTTAAGTTCCCCTGTTTCTTCATTTTAATTATATAAAATAATAAATATTAATCCATCTAAAGATTACTTTAGGAACATAACATTATGGCATTTCCTGCACCATATATAAGCCTTTGAAATCAAAATCATCAGGGTCTAATAATCTATTTTCTCTGCTGTATCTTCTCCATTGCAATTTTCACAATATTTTCCCTTTATCCTTTTTTTTTTTATGGAAAACTGGTGGTATTGATTCTATCACATAATGATCTAGAATATGCTTTACTGCATAAAAATCTAATTTTTTTTTTGATTTGCAACTGAACGGGGTAGGTCGTTGAGGATATGAGGCTGGTTGAATATATCAAAGAGGCCTTTTTAGCTCTTCAGGATTCTTCATTCACCCATGCTACTAGTGCGCTACAATATCATATGAAGAGTTCATTAGTTCAGGTAATGATGTTCTTCTTTCTATTCCTAGAACAATCTACAAATTATATGTAAACTAGATTTTTCTGCATTAAACTTTTGGAATTTGGGGACATGGGAACTTAAGTCTTTCCCCAAGAATAGACTAGTTTTCGTTTCTGGCTTCCCTAGCTGTTGACTTTCTTGACCTCCTGTCACTGGGAAGGTTTCAGCCTGAGCCAGCTTTACCTGCAATAGGTTTTGCTTGGAGGTCGTGCCTTCCTGTTTATGCAAGCTTGGGTTAAGCTTCAAACAGGAAGGTCTTATGGGTTTCATGTTTTTCTTATCTACATTCCTGCAACAAGCAATAAGTATTTTACACTTTTCCTCTTTCTGGAATTGTTCAGAAAAGTGCAGTTGAAATGACCAATAAGCATGAAGCAGTTGAATTGTTGACAAAAGGAAATATTGAAAGTGAATCACTTCAACACAGAACAAATATTTCCTACTTGGAAGATCAGAATCAAATAAGAATGAAGTTGGTTAGCGACCGGATATATGGAGGAGATAATACTATGTTGGATGGGGGATTAGATGGCAATTTAGCTCCAGATTCTAATACTAAAGTCAAGGACAACATAAATTTAGGTGATATTGTACTTCCAACTGAAAAGTCTGGTGCTGGTCTTGTGAACTTGCCTATCAACCTTGGCTCTACTGTTAGCAGTAGTGTGAAGTCAGATCGTATGGATATGCATCTAAATGGGGTTCTGAATGAACCTAAATCTCCAGACACAAAGTTCAGAAAAGATTTTGAGAAATTGGAGTATCAAGTTGAGTCAAGTCACTTCAATATGTCTAACACATTTTTGAAGTTTTCTGCTGGCTCTGAGCTGCATGAAGCTCTAGGACCAGCTTTTGTGAGAAGTTCTTTGTACTCTGGTTGTGAAGCCGAGAAGAATGAAGCTGCGAGTGTTCTGGAAATGTTACAGGATATGAGTAGTAGCCAGATGACATTTGAAACTGGTTCAGAGAATTTTTTAGAAGCAGTAGTAGGTAGTGTTTACTATGGTGGCAGTGATATCAAAAGCGAACAATCTGTCTGCAAGTCTGTGCAGTCACGTTTGACAACTGAGAAAATGCTGGATCCTTCGAGCCCATCTAAGAATCTTGTCCAATCAGCTGGTTATTCAATTAATCAACATTCTATTGACTCACAAAACTGCTCAAACTCAACAGATGTATGTGGTGCAATGTCTTCTAGAGGGTACTCGTCCAACTGTCCTAGTATTTGTAGTGATCAGTTGGATAGGCGTTCTGAACCATCCAAGAACAACAAAAAGAGGACTAAATCTGGTGAAAATCCCAGGCCTAGACCAAGAGATAGACAGTTGATTCAAGATCGTATTAAGGAGCTGAGAGAGCTAGTACCTAATGGATCAAAGGTAAACCTCTTGTTGTCCAGCGTCTTTCCGACTTGTAGAAATTGCAATTCCCGTTCATTCAAACCTAGTGTGTGATATGTGCTGAAGATTTTGATAAAATTTCAGTGCAGTATTGATTCATTGCTGGAGCGCACAATCAAGTACATGTGCTTTCTGGAGAGCATAACAAAGCATGCTGACAAACTCAATAAATGTGAATCAAAGGTGAAACCCTAGGTTTCTTGTAAATGTTTTGTCTGTGTAAATGATGAACACAACACCCTAAACATGATTTTTAGTAGTGAAATAAGTTTCTTAACCTTTATTGATGTATTTGCTTTTGAAGTTCACTCCTGTGAAGGCTTCCAGATCAGTGACTCTTCTATCAACGGCATGCTCTTCTTTAAAATCTGTTGCTAGATAGTTGTCCTAACTTAATGTATATATTCATTCAACTCAGCAATTTCAGCTTCTGCTTGGATTTTCCATATTGTCAACTGATTATGTGCATCCTATGGATAAATGTGCAGATGCATCAGAAGGGATTGGATAACTCCAGTTATGAACAGGGTTCCAGCTGGGCAGTGGAAGTTGGGGGGCATTTGAAAGTTTCTTCGATAATAGTAGAGAATCTAAACAAAAATGGCCAGATGCTTGTAGAGGTAAATATAGGTCTTGTTTGCAAATAGTCATGGTATTCCTTGTCTAATTCTGATCTGAAAATGTAGATGCCATTGCGAAATTGGCTTGGTACAGCTATTCTAGGATGATACATTTTTCACTTTAGTCTTTATACCTTTATCCATCAATTCACAAGATGGGGAAAATAATTAACAGGAAATGTTGATGAACAGAAGTGGTCCTATTTGTACCTTCTGACTTCTGGGAGAAGATCTTTTGATAACATTAATTTGTTCTATGGTTGATCTACACAGATGTTATGTGAGGAATGCAGTCATTTTCTGGAAATAGCAGATGCTATAAGAAGCTTAGGTCTCACAATCTTGAAAGGAATTACAGAAATGCATGGTGATAAGTCATGGATATGCTTTGTCGTTGAGGTATATTCTGATTTCTAATGTGATAATTAATTGTCGTAATGATGAATGAAGCCTTCATAGTCATTTTACTCTTCATATGCGAGGATTTCATGACCAACTTTAATCGGTTTTGCTATGTTATCCTATAACATTTTTCATTATATTTGATTAAGTGAGATAACTCTTAACTTCTCATCTGTAACTTTCCTGGGAAAACGAGAAAAATAGACTATTTTTGAAGTCTACACATTACACAAGGTCAGATTACCGTTTGGAATATGCAACATGCCTTATGTCATCTTTCTTATATGATAAAATGCATAAAACTCCGTAGTTTCCAGGCATAACAAAAACCTAGGGGGAGGAGTATTCTTGGACTGAAGTATACGGTGACTTGGAACATTTGATGAATCCATTTTATTTTAGCAGTGTCTAGATTTTAAATATATATTATTTGATTTTCTCATGTTATTCATCGATAAATCTCGACTTCAATTTTATGCATAAATGGAATGAAATTATGTGAATGTAATATATTACAACTGGAGACTCCATCAACTATATATTGAAATGTTATATTTATGCTTCCTGTCTTCCATTCGTAATTGAAAGTGAATTCTGTTTTTGAACATTTCAGGGGCAACACAACAGGATTATGCACAGGATGGATATTTTGTGGTCACTTGTGCAAACATTGCAGCCCAAGACTACAAACTAAAACCAAATGATGGAGGCTAGTGTGCTCTTGGAGATCGCCGCAGTGGTCGTGTTTTAAAATAGTGAGTCATTTGTGGTCTTTGATTGCTATTATTTATTTGTGTTCTTATTTGTGTTTCCTTTAATCAAGAAAAAAAGTTCTCGTCGAAAGTAAAAGAAGGCAATGTTTCTGTCAATAGCTATCTTTTACTCAGCAGTGTGTCGAATTAACAACCTTTCCCCCAAATCTCCACCTCATTTTCCTTGTTTGGAAGTAAAGTTCAAATTGTGAAATAATATTCTTGAGCTGTTTTGTGTGCTTTCCTTCATGTTTGCGTCCAAATCTAAATTGTCACATTTGTGATTTTTTGAACATTTCTGAAACAATAGAGATGCTAGAGACCCCTTTCTCCAAACAAACCATTCGGAGAATCGGAGAGATTATGAAACCGAAAAATTATGAATAGAATACTTCATTACAAAATGTGTTTAGTTCCCAACAAGAATGTCCAACAAACTATCATCGTAGTTTAAAGTGAGAAAGTGTTGAGTTTCCGTCTAGTCCCTTAGACCTGAAGTAAGCCATGAACTCAGTAATATGAGTTCCTCTGTAAATGGGTGTGTCTCCACATAGAACCTCCTTTAGTGGCCCGTACGGTGTGACTTTATTTGCTGTACTTGGATAGAAAAAACATGCAACTGATGCTCTATGTCCAACCCCTCCCACTAGTACTCTATGCTTCACACTTCTGAACTTGTCATTCGTGATGAGCTATGCCATTGTAGAAGAAATCATGAAGGTCATCATGCCGTAATTGATAGTTAGTGACACATTACAGATTGACATTATGTTCTTCATTTCTGAGTAAGATGTTCTATTTTACTAGTTTATTTGGTTGCATGTTTGTTTTGTTTAGGGTGTTGTTAGCCGGTACCCATGGAAAAAAATAACTATTTCTATTCATATTTTAAGTTCCGAGATTGTATTTTAACTGTATGTTGATGTTACTCATTAGTTGGTAAATACCCACGTCTAAGATCGTGTATAGTTGATGTTACACATCGGTTGGTAAACACCAGTGTTTAAAATCATGTATAGTTTTGGCCTTGAGGTATGGGATGGGTGGAATTGGGGTTATTTCAAGAATTTTCAAATATTTTTGGGGATAACCTCCCATTTGTGAGGCTCGTGACCTATAAAAAAATATAACTAATGGTATAGTAGTTTTTTGATGAAAACTGTTACGTTGAGTATGATAGGTTTCCCATTTTTATTTCCTTGACATATAAGCTACGAGCCTAATTGCAATAACCAAAGCTTACGTAATTTATAGTATACACATCCGGCTGTATATGGTTGTCAATCAATTAGCTTCTAAAATAAAATTGGTGAACAAATTATTTATAGCATCTCTTCGAAGAGTTGTCTACGTCTTTTAGGCCAATTTATATGGCTGTTGTAAAGCAGGAAAAGTCTCTAGGCAATTGAAAATTGGTCGATAATGATAACTGGGAATATCATACGTCTTTTTTATTCTATGTAATTCAATGTATCAGCTCAAATTTCAAAGGAATTAAGCACTTGATCTCCGAAATGCTGGTACTAATAGTCATGCTTTTCTTTTTGGCCCTTTTATTGCTGGACTAAAAAATGATTGTTCCTTGTTGACTGAAACTGAATCGTTGTTCAAGTCTCGAGGAGTTAATGAAAAGTTCCTCTCAAATTGAGGTGTTGGCCAGGTGTAAACATGTAGGGAATTCCTGAGGTGGATTTTATGAAAATTACAAAGACTCCAAAACTTGGATAATCATTACAGTTTTGCAAATCATGGGGCTTGAATTTGGATTTAACCATTAGGGGAAGTTAAAACTGTCTCCTAAACTAAATAAGATAAGTATTTTAAAATTTTTGGAAATGCCAAGAGGATTCTATTAGAACTAATAGCACCAAACAAAAGGGTTCAATTCAGATCTAATGGTACCATATAAACTAATCAAAAGAATGGAAGTTGAAGTTTTACCTGCATGAAGTCTCCCAAGTTGACCACAAGAGCTCCCTCTCGTGGGGGCACATCGACCCATCTGTTCTGATGAAGAACTTGAAGGCCACCTCTGTTGTCTTGCAGAAGTATGGTCAGAAAAGACGGGTCTGTGTGCTTTGTGGTTCCCAATGTCAACTCTGGCTCTGGACAAACTGGGTAATAGTGACACACCAATGATTCTGTTTCCATGCACTCCATCCTCTCAAGATGATCACTTCTCAGTCCTAATGCATCCGATAACAGTTCGGATAGTATCACCTTCAGCTTGATCATGTGTTTGATGTACTCACTCACTGCTTCCCTGCATCAACAAGTTTGTTTCAATCGTAATCGTGTACTTGGTAATCATGTTAGAAATAGTCACTGCTTAATACCTACATACGCGAGGAAACAGTTCAGGGTCGAGTTTGCCATCTTGGAACTCGAACGCTATGCTGTCTCTCCAATTTGCAGGAGCTTTATTCACCAGGAGATCTCCATTGCAGAAGAACCTTACTCGCTGCGTCGTATCACGGGTGTAGAATTCTGCCTTTTTCTTCTGTGGTTGCTCGTGGAATGCCCTAACGCCTGCTAGCATTTCGTCCATGACACTAACTGGAGTTCCATGATTAACCATTTGGAAGAAACCCCATGTTTGTGATGCTTTACATATTTCATTCACCACTTCTGCCCGCCGATAACTGTCATACCCATCGAGGTCTATCACAGGCACCTGGAGATTGGCATTAGCAGTCTCTGACGACGATCTCTGCACGTTCTCGGGTCTATGGATGAAAAATCTGGGAATCTTGGTAACTCCAGAGTCTACTAATCCCTTAACACCAGCTTTAGTTTCATCAAATGCTTTAACTTCCTTAGCTTTATCATAGTTAGACTCATCATCATCGATAAGCAACTCCTCAATCTTCAAATCCGCAGCTTTTCGGAAGGCAGAAACATCATCAGGAACAGAATCCATTGCACTGGAAATGGCTTCCATGTTTTCTGAAAGCAATGAATAATGAGTTATGATACTCTAATATGTCTAACAGGAGCTGATGATAGTGGTGGCTATTCAAGCATAATAAAAAGATGCTAAATGTATTGAAAATGGAAGAGTACAAGAGAAATGCCTTGAAATTATTCTTTATTTATAAAAAAAGAAGACAAATTACAAGGTGGTAAGAAGAGGCCAAACACAATGACATATGAGGTTCTGGCTTTTCCTTAACCATCTCAATCTTGAAAATGTTACTACTCATGCGGGATGAGAGAACACAGAGTTGTCTTTACGTTGGAGTGTTTTGGCATTAGTATTGCCTGAAAAGGAAAGGTCTTAGCTCCTGTAGGGTTGTCCTGATTTAGGTCTCCACCTCCAAACAAGGCCTTAAGTGCTTTTATCATTTTGATAATTACAGAAGAAAAGACAAGACATTTGGACCCAACACAATTGGTTGAAGACAAAATACAATACTCTTGTTTGGTTTTGAAAAATTTACGAATTGTTTGTCTTGTATTTGGGACCATTTTAGTTATAATAGTTAGAGCATCTCTAATATTATTTCCATCTTAACTCTCTATTATCTATTATTTAATTTAAATTCTCTTTATTATTTATTTAAAAAGTTAAACTCGATCTATTTTTTTATCTTATTTATTAATATTTTATTATCAAATCAAAGAAAAAGAGAAATAACTGAACATTGACTCTGCGTAAATATGGAGCCAATATTCACTAATCTCCTTATTTTTTGAATTTGGCAATAAAATATTAACTAACAAGTTAAAGAGTAGAAGATTTTACAAGTTTGAAGACTAATTAAAATACAAAATAAATTAAAAAAATATTATTTTGAGGAGCCACAATAGGAGCATTCTCAACAGTTTCTCTATTTTGAAGAGTTAAAATATATTATTTAATTCAATTTTATTATACTATTTATCTTAAAATTTGAACTCAATTGACTTTTTTCTCAATAATTGATATTTTATTGTCCAAATTAAAAAATAGAGAGAGGAGTGAAGATTTGCTCCATATATATATAGATATGTGGAGCAAATCTTCACTCATCTCCCTATTTTTCTAAATTTGTATGATATAGCAATAAAATATTAATAAATGAGATAAAAAAGTAAATCGAGTTCAAATTTTTAGATAAATAATAAAAAAAATTAAATTAAATAATATATTTTAACTGTTTAAAATAAAGAGACTATTGGTGAAGCTGTAAGAAGTCTCTTGTTCATGCTTTTACTACCTTCAACTTCAAGCTTACACTTCATGCTCTCTAATCTCCAATGCAATGATTTATGACAAACCAAGATGTGTATCTTGGGGTTTCGTCCAGTCTCCACAATCACTATACAAATTCTTTCGGTGATTTCAGTCAATGCTATTGTTTCTGGAAAACAATATGTGCGCTTAGGACAAATTTTCTTCTTTTAACTCCAATCAATTTACAAAATTTTCATTGACGATTTTACTGGAATGGCCTTAAAATAAAAACAGTTTAGCAAATTGACTTGAGTTTTGACAGTAAAAATTGCCGAAAAAACCAAGCGTTTCTTGTTTGCGATCTCTATCATAATTATTAATTTCAAACACTTCGTTTTGTTTAACCCTTAAAATCGTACATTTTTTTCCGGATATTTTCATGCTGGCTTTATGTTTAAGATTTCAATTTAATATGGAGTTATCCAAAATTCAAGATAATATAGAAGAAAATTTTATTAGCCATTTTTTACTAATATTTTTATCACGATGTATGTTTGCAGTTTATTAAACTACAGACAAGTCAAGTGTTTGAAATAGTTGAAAGATAAATAAAATAATATTTTTTTTTGTAAATGATAATATGTTGAATAATACTGAGTATAATATATATCTCAATAACATATATATGATTTTTGACAAATTATAATCTTATAAAAACATGTTATTATCTATATTTTTTGGTTCTACAATCTATCTCAAGATGCCAAATATAAAATCTGCTGCCAGCCACCTACCAAAACGAAATCTTGGTTCAGAGCAAATGGCACTGTTTGTCGTTGCGGGGGCTGTAGTCGTACTTCACTTATGTCAATTAATTGTCGCTGTGATTATTAAAGATAAGCAAGTGGATTATTAATTTAATTGCAGATTGACATCATAAGGAATCCACATATGTTTTAACAACCTGTGACGCATTAAGAGGCACACTAAGTGAGATTTATTTTTTAATTATTAGGACATATATTATACATATTATTAATTTCCATAGTCAAATACATATATGTCACAAAATCCACAATATAGTTAAAAAAAAGGCCACACATCTCATGCTTACAAAAAAACAATCCCAAATCCAACCACAAAGAAAATGAAAAAATAAAAAAACGAATTTAGGAAATAAACATCTACTATAAGTAAACTGCACCTCTATCTCTATGCATTCCAAAGAGACATCTTATCAGCTTCAGCATCACATCTTCCTTTTGAAAGATTCATGCTTAAATTTTAGTTAGTGATCGAACGATATATATATATATATATATAAAGAGTATTTTCTTACGAGTCATTTTAATTGTTGTTATTAAAAATTGAACTCACGACTCCTTAACGTGAGATAATTTTACTACTAATGAATTACAAATGAATATATATATATATATATATATATAATATTAAATTTGCAGTCTAATTGTAGACGTGACCCAAGAATAGACCAATGAATGAACTGGAAAAGGAAAGAAAGAAGAAAAATCTGGCCAGGGGGTGTAAATTCAGTAAATGATTTAGTCACGTATCTAGGGAGATGCTCTAGTGAACGACGGATGCAAGAAGAGGGCATGGAATTTTTATGCAAGATTTCTCCGATGGTTAAGTTAAGTTAATGAGGGTTCTAGAGTTTTAAGTGTGTTTAAATATATTTACTTAATTATTACCAATATATAGCCCTCGAATAGCATATATGTGTCCACTGATGATCTTACCACATGTGTTACTCTCTTATCTTTTTT
>CAODLS011726949.1:0-17741 GCA_948243855.1 Flueggea neowawraea | reverse complement strand
TAATTTGTTAAAAACTGATGTAAGAGGATCATATGGATGCTGCACATTGAGTTCGAAATTTAGGGTGGTCAGTATCATTTGCTCGGCTTCAAGCACTCTCTCCCGATATTGCTCAAACCAATCCTGTTTAAAACAAAACATTTCGTATCAGCATCTTAAAACTTTTTGCAAACAGAAACATGATCACATGAAAGGGGCTAAAAAGGTAAAGAAAGAAAAGAGCCAAAGAGAATCTGTATCACTTTCCCACCATGAATCCTAAAAGTAATCTTCCCAATTAAAACTTTACAAAAGCATAGAAAACAAACCTTAAACAAAAGCAGTAAGATCTGCATTTCAGCCGCTAACATTCTAAATGTGAAAAGTGGAAGAGATACATGGCATATTTTTATTTTCCTTTAATATATCACCCAAGGAAATCAAACCGAAAAATCACATTTATTTCCAACAAAATACATACAATATATGCAATAAAGTATGAGCAGTACTGTAAGATACTCACAACAGGGAGTAGGTATGACAAGAAAGTGATATCCTGCTTATGGCATATCTCACAAGATGCTCTTAGTACATTGCTCAAAGGGCATGGTGTTTCCCCTGACTTTGCAGCAAGAAAAAGAGCCGCAGTAGCAATCAACTGCAATAATGGCAGAAAATACTCAACCAACCAAAGTACAAAAGATTCAAGCAAGGGAATAAATAAATACATAACCACACTTTCTTTCATGCAATGATCAGTTTTCAAAAAACTTAAATCATGCACAATGTGAGGATAAAAAAGAAAGAAAATATAGTTAGTATTCTTGAAATGAAAGCTCCATTATAACATAGCAATAGAATGAATTCCGGCAATTTAAAAAAAAAAATCAAAATATCTGCATCTGTGAAACAAAAATATAAGGGCAAGGATCCAGATACTAACAAATCTGTCATTAGAGGCATGCGACTGTCGGACAAAAAACCGATGGCACAAAACCATGGCAGTGCCAATAGTGGTCTGTGGCCTGCAAGAATCAACAGGGTAGTTTATAGTATAACTATTTAAAATTCACGTCATAGTAATTAACCGTAACTTGGAAATCAAACTGCTCATTATTCAACCAAAAAAAAAAGTAAAGATACCAAACAACTAGTAAAGGAAAGAAAACGGCAGCAACTACCAACACAGAAAGATGATTCACTTACAAATCAAGCCGCAGGCCAAGATTCTGAAGGAATGCGCAATAAGAATACCGCAAATGAGTTTCACGTAACGCATCAATACCATCTTTTTTTGATGGAGAGTATCTCTCAATCTCATCCCTCGACATAAAAATTGCTTCATCTTCCTCCAATTTTGTGCGGTCACGTTTACAACTGAAAGACGTTGAAACCTCCGCATTGGATCTAGCAGGTAGCGGGGCAGAATAATAAGCCACTGCGCCTGAAGTTTCATATGCATTCATTTGCGGATAGTGCCTCCCACTATCTGAACGTTCATATGCGTTCATCTGCACATAACGCCTACCGCCATCCGTAATTTCACAAGTGTTCATCTGCGGATAGTGCCTCCCACCATCTCCCCAAGTACTGGTGCTAAATTTCCTCCTCTTAAACGAAGGAGGAGGAGGAGGATTAACATAGTTGGAATTATAATCGTAACTATTATTATAGTCCATATATTTCCCCAAAAAGTCACGAAAGTGATTATAATTCCAATTACTACTGTTGTGTCTATTACTCCCATTCACATTCATATTCGTGCTCCGGTTTCTGTAGTTAAAACTGTTTCTATCAAACGACGACCATCGGTCTACGTGGACAGTTCCACCCTGTGATCGATAGTTCCGCGAATACGACATGGTTCCTGCCGAAAATTATCATCATAGCAAGTAAGCAACAGAAAATTAAGAAACAAAAACCTAATCAAAACCTAATTAACAAGATCCTAACACATCAAAGCAAAATTATCAATAACAACACAGACTATTCAATATCGAGAAAGAAATCAGACGCGTAAAATAAACAGAATCAAGCGGTTAAGAAAGAGAGAGAGATACCTGATAGAGGAGAGCAGTGGATCTGAGAGGAGCGTGGTAGGGGATTATAAACAAAGAAGAAGGCGTGAAATAGATAGAGAAGAAGAGAGGGTTTTGAAAAGAAGAGAAAGCGTAAAGAGAGGTTGAAGAAAAGAAAGGAGGAGACGGGGGTTGAACAAGATAATTATGATGGGCTTGTTTGGTATGAGTAGCATTTTGTATATGTAATTTTTATAATTATTGATATAATTATATAATAAAAAAAAATATATATATATTTTTAATAAATATTAAATATATAAAATATTGTATTTGTCAAATGAATCCGATATTAACTTTGCTTTTTCTGATTTTTATTTTTATATTTTATCCAAAAAATGGGTGGGTGGTTGATTCTGAGAAGTAGATTGGTAATAATCGTTAGTTTTCGACAGTTATGTGCAGTTTGGTGTGGTTGGGTAGAAACCAGACCAGAGTAGACCAGCTGTTAATCCAAGTATGAAGTTACGTGGCAGTATTGTGTTGGTTACTTGCTTCTATTCCTTAATTGCAATTCAAATAACGGTCAAAAAAAGGCCCATTAGGCTTGAATAAGACTATGAGGTAATTATGTTGAGTATCTAAATTAACATTTAGATTTTGGCAAAGGGAAGCTATGATTTTCTAATTGTTAAAATGTGTATTTTTAATGGTCAATTACTCCAATAATATGCTTTAATCTTTTGTTGAAAAATGTCACATTTAGTCAAATAAAAGTCAATTTCTCGTGTTATTTTGTATTTTTTCTCTCTCATCATCACTCTCTCTCCTCATCTTTCTCCCTCCTCTCTCCTATCCCACTCACCACTCTCGCTCCTTCTCCTCCTTTCTCAGTCACTCCTCCTCCTTCCCAGGTCACCTCTTCTCCTTGATGCTTCTTTTTTCGCGTCATCTCGATCGTCCCGCCTCACCTCCTCTCGCTGATGGTTCTCTCTTTTGCGTCTCGGCTCGCCTTCATCGCGTCTCCCTCTGTGTTGGTCGCCTTCTCTCTTCGTCGATTCTCTGTATCACAGCTCTCCTCCGTCGTGTTCTCTTTCATCTCGATCTGTCTCCGTCGCGTCGTCCTTTCTGTCTTGGTCAATCTGCGACGACGGTGGGAGCGGTGGTCCCTTCTTAGGAAGCGGTGGCTAGGGTTTTCCCCAACTTAGTTGCTGCCTTGTTTTTATTTTTTTAAAATTATGTAAATACCCTTGGCTTAGTTATGCATTTTTTTAATGTGAAAAAATACTTTAATTATATTTGTTTAGCTTGTTTTTACTGAATTTGGTTGATTTTTTTGAGTTATATTGATTTTGTGCAGAGATGAATACATTTGGACACTTGCGGATACATTTGGAGACTTACGGATACATTTTTGAAATGTTTGTAAAACACTGGACACCAAATTAATTTTTTCTAAATAAAATAAAACAAAATTAATAATATATAAATAATTAATTATGGATACACTTGGAGACATATAGATACATTTAGAGACATCAAAAAAATTGTAAAAATTGTATAAGAAATTGTCATTTGGAGATATTTTGATACATTTTGGGGACTATAAAAAATTTGTAAAAATTATATTAAAAATTGTAATTTGGAGGCATTTAATTTATTAAAAATTATATAAAAGTTTATTAAATCGAATTTTATATAAAACATTTGTGATTTGGAGACATTTGGAGACATTTGGATACATCTGGATACCATTAGATACATTCTGAAAGTCAGATTTTTTTCTGCCTTGAAATTTATCTTTTTCTCAAAAAAATCAATTTCTTGCTAAAATAACGCAATTTTTCTCAAAAATATCTCAAATTCTCGGTCAATTTCTCAGTCAATTAAAAATATGGTATTCTTGCAAGATGTTTCACGCGTATTTCTATTGTCAAGATGGATTTGATGCATGACAAAAGTCCAATTCTGAATTTTAATTTGGTATAAAAGTTAAATGTTCCCTAAGACTATGAACCAGTTGTGGGAAAATCACACTTTTATAACAAAAAAAAACACTGATTTTGACAAATATCATTTAGGATTCAAATTTTGTAAAAAGTCAGAAAAATAAAACTAAGTTGAAAAATATCATATTCGCGAGAAATCGCGATATTTTCGAATAAAAAATGAATGTTAGCACAAAAGATATCTATTTTTTAGAGGTCTTCGGAGGTCTCCTGAAGGTTTTCAAAAGGTCTTCAGAAGGATTTTTAAATTTTTTATAATAAATTTGATTTAATCAAAGTCTTTTTTCATATGTTTCCAAAATGAGTTCACAAATTTTTTATAAGAAATTTGATTTATTGATATTTCGGTTTATACAATATTTACAAAAAAATATTTAATTTAATGATAATTAATTTGCTATGCAAAAAATATTCAAAAGTTTTCAAAAATTTACAATGATCTTCAAAAAGTCTTCAAAGGTCTTCAAAAAATTTTTGAAGGTCTTTGGAAGTCTTCAAAATAGGTCTTCGGAGGTCTTAAAATGTCTTCAAATGAGGTATTTGAAAGGCCTTCGGAGGTCTTTAAGGGTCTTCGAAGGTCTTCAAATCTTCGGATGTCTTTAGAGAGTATTCAGATGTCTTCAGACGGTCTTCAAAAGGTCTTCGACAGGTCTATAAAGGTCTTCGAAAGGTATACACAAAAACAATTTCAAATTTCTCCCACCACTAACACCAAATCAAGCTCCACCACCATCAACACTACAAAAATAGATCAGCATTAACCAATCAACCATCAAATGGATCCACGAAAATTGGCCCTGCATGATCAAACCATCAAAAACATATTAACAATGGCGACGCAACAGGGGACACATTCGTTCTCACATTTCATTTAATGGAAATAGACAAGTCAACAATAGATCCAACATAAGATTGTGAATATGTCTCCACCACCCACCTATTTCAAATAGCCATAACAAAGAGGCAAGAGAGAGATGAAGACCGAGAGAGTAAGAGAGAACATCGCCACCTCGATTCGCCACCCAAACCCTAGATCTAACACCGCACGTCGCAGCTCGACCTCGTCTCATACCGTACTTTCAATAGATATCCATCAGAAGAAACAAACAGAACGACAACGCCAGTAAGAATGGCTTCAGGAGATTACGTCTAACAGCGACCAAGCCTTTTTCAAAACCGAGAGGAATGAGAGAAGAAGAGGAAAAGAGGACGAGGGTGACAGAAGAGGAGGAGAGAGAAATTGAAGAGGGGATTGATGAGGAAAGAGAAAGCCGTGACGCTTGTGAGACGAGAGACGGTGGAGGAGAAAAGGTTAGTGGTGGCGGCGAGATGAATAGAGGAGAATTAGAGGGCACCAGCTAGGGTTTGTGAGTGAGGAAGAGAAGAAGAGGAAGATAGGAGAAAAAGAGGAGAGAGAGAGATAGAGAGGAAGAGAGCAAAAGAGACATAGAAAGGGAGAGAAAACGAGGAGAGATAAAAGAATTGAGAAAATAAAACGATATTTTGACTTTTATTTGACTAAAAGTTGTATTTTTAAGAATCAGATTTTAAAAGATGATATATAAACAACTTAAATTCAAAAATATGACATTCACATAATTATCAAAATCTGGGTATCATTTATCAAAATCTAAATTTTAATTTAGATACCTAGCATAATTAACTCAACTAGAAAACGTTGTATTTATGGAGGGGATTAAGGGAATTGGTATGTCTCATCTGTGCTAAAATTGGACTCTATGCACTTCGTTTACAATTCATAGGCCTATTCTCAAACATAAAGAGAGGAAAACAAACTATAAAACTACTTTCTTAAACAAAATATGAACACACAAGAAGGCTGTCAATTTCTGACACGATAACACGATTTGTGAGTACACGATTACGACACGAATGACACGAATTTAATTTTTGTAATGTTTATGCTATGTATAATAATGTGTGATATGTAAATGGTACGACACGTCTAATACGAATTGACACCTCTAACAAAAACTGGATCATAAAGAAAAATAATTCTTCCTTTTTATTGTGTTGGCAATTTTTTTTTATGAAAATTGGCACTTCGTTAATATGAGCAAAGCAATCATACTCTAAGCTTTCTAACACAAATACGGAGATAAGATAGCTCCCATTCTGTGGTGTTAGATACATTCGATCATCTAGTAAGAAAATGAATCAACATAACAAAAAATGCTAGAAGTAAACCTTATGTCGTTAAAACAACAGAGAAAATAGAGTGAACCCACATTGTAATAACATACGGAGATTGTTTGCCCTTTATACATATATCTATTTGTAGGTGGCATATAGGCCAAATTATCAGGTTTAGACGTCAAGAAGACTCAAGCTTGCCCAAAAAAATGTGTGAGTATCCTGATTTGGATAACGGTAAAATAATTTTTAGGTGTTAGCAATGGCTTTAAACATATAGTTGAATTTCAGAATAAAAAAAACAATAGTTGAATTTTAACATTAGCACTAGCAAGTACAATAGAATCCTATAAAATGGTATAACTAATTGACTCATACATATTGATACTCGCCAATGGAATGGTCTATCTATATTGAGATTTGTGAGGTAGTTAAAATTAGTATGTCACACTAACAGTTGATACTTATAAAAAAAGTATAATTATTTAAATGTCTCAAATTTGAATTTTGGTTCTATTCATCACATGTTGTTTAAAGACAGCTTTTTTTAATATTTGGTATATTAGCTTTTTCATTGGAGTCATTTTCATTTTAAAGAATGGAATCCGATTTTATTAAAATTAAATATTAAAAGGAAGGATAAAAAAAATAGTGCCCGAGAGTTGATAAAGCATATAGAGGGAAGAAAAAAGTTCCATGCAACAAGTAGCACATATTTTAGGATCAGGTAGTAATTAATAACTAATGTGTTATTAAAGGTTTGCTAATTATCTTGCTGAGTTGTTAATTAGTCATGCGTTTTAAGCCAATGTGATGAAAGTTGAAAGTGGTCATTGGTTGCAAAAGAAGGGTAAATTATGGATTTGAGAAGAATATAAGAGATTTCAAGAAGATTTAAAAAGCAAAGAATTAATTGATGCAATAATTGTCACTCTTCTGTTTTGCTTGGGTAATTGCAAATGGTCCTCATTGGCCTACAAACGTCGACCATCCCCCCCATTCATTGATTATCACACAAAACATAATTAACATTATTTAATCAAGTTAAACATTTTGTATACTCCTTTTTTTATAGCTTTTAAATGGTTACGATCGAATTTGAAGTTCTATATTTTTTTATAAACTTAAATTGAATCTCGAATTTTTTGTGAACCCTTGTATTTAAAAAAAATGAATTTATGCATAATTAAGGTTTATAAAAATATCAGTGCTTTTTGCTTATGCATATATATACATACATCATACATGTTAGTGATCACAATCAACCTGATCAGATACTTAATTATAATATATTAATTGCTTAACCTATTTTTATTTCACTAATTAAATAGTCGTAGCTCTTTCTTCACGCAATCCTACTGACATTTTCGGTGCCTTGAATAACCCAAAATTAACTTCATAGGTTTTAGTTGCTTCGATGTGCTTAAGGTAACGAAAAATTAGCTTTCTTTATCTTTTCGTTGCTGTTGATGCCAGATCAAGATGATTAATCGGCAATTATTATTAATGTTTTTTTACCCAATTCAATGATGTACCATAGAAAAAATAACTAAATATTTATTCAACCGTGTTTTGGAAAATGCGAATTAACCTTAATCTTTGCTTCACTCTTACGTGAAATCTGTTAGGTTTCGTCGAGACTCGGATCTTCACTACTGATATATACTTAACTCAAGCAACATTAATTAATTAATATTGAAATTTTGAAATATACATGACTGTAAAACTTTAAAAGTAACCTACGCCTGAGATCTGTGGCCTCAAGCAATGATTTTCCACCTGATCCCATTATTAGAGAACCACTTTAAGAAAGTGAAAAAAAAATTGATTACCATATAATCTTAAGCAAAAGAAAGACGAAAGAAGAGCAAATAATGTGTTACAGTATTAGGAAGGTGATCATCAAATAAAATACTGCTAGTGTGGATGGGTTGGTTTGGCCCTATATGGCCATGCATGCATTATAGACTCAAAAGGCCAAAACTGCATGCTTTTCTTGTTAGGGAAAGCCAATAAATATAATAATGTAAACAACCCATCATTAAAAAAATTAAGTTCAGTAATCACCATGAAATCCTTGGTTTTTTGAACGCTAACAGCTGTACAAATAGTCAAACTAATCCAAACTGGTAAAATTAAATTGCACTGTACAACTGTGATATGAGTCAGCAGATACTGCTCATACTGATTGCACCACCATCCTGCCTCTGTGGATGCAGCCCCAAAGTGAAAGGCACAAATCATAGACCAAGAAATCAGGGGAGACCCCAATATTATTTGAGTTAGAAATTATATCTCATTTCAGGTAATAACACCACCCGAATAATAAACCAAGTGGTAATTTGCACTCCTTATGTTGTACAGATGTGAGTTCAAACAATGATCATAAACACAATTAAGCAAATTAAATGTTCTTAGTAGATCGATCTTTAAGGATGATGGCTTAAATCTGCCAGCGTTGGGTTCACCTATATCTTTTAAGAGTAACGGACCACTTTAAACTTAGGACAAAATTTTACCGCAGTCCCTGAAGTTTCACTATATCTTACATGGGGTCCTCAGTTTTCAAAATTAGTCTTTTTGATCCCTGATCCCTTTTTCCCGTCAGTTAAGTTAAACGAGAAAAGCAAAATCTCAAAAATGCCAATGCCACGTCATTTGCTAATAGTCAGAAGCCCTCTTTCCCCTTTCATTCGCTTTTTTATTCCTCTCTCTCTCTCCTTTTCCTTCCTTGCCTCTGTCTAGCACCTCTCTCCCCTTGGTCAGCCACCTCACACCTCTCTCCTCTGTTATCGGTTTGCCGCCACTAACTCCACCCCTAACCTCAGTTCACTGTCGCCGGATCTGAAAATGGATTTCGATTTTTGTCTAGAAATCTGTTTCAAAAATTGTGTCGGATCTGGAACGACTCAGATCTTTAGTTCAGAGTGGATTCGACGGCTGGGCAAGTGTCTTGGACAAGTTCTAGGATCAAATCAGTGGTCGCCTAGTCCGGTCAGAATCGATAGGGGAGACACGACCTGAAGAGAGAAGACGACGCGGGTTGATCTGACCCATAAAGTTGAGACTTGACTTGGAGCTCTAAAGCATTTGTGCTCTTTCTCTTCGGTTTCTCGTCATTTTTGTTACTGTTTGGCATCTAAGAAAGTGACGGAAAATGAGGGGGGGAAATGGGTTTTTGATTTGTGTTTTTTTTCTTGACGAATTCTGTTGGATTGTAGTTATTTCACTTGTGTTTTTTTCATTAAGTTGGGAGAGGGGAGCAGGGAAATGGCTAAAGTACTAGATTGAAGCTGGTGCATCGTTCTCTGCAATTGGCTTATTTGAGGCTCAGTTAAGCAACAGTGCTTACCAGATTCTTGGTATGGCAGATTTGCATCATTTTTACGATTGAGAAGAAAGCTACCAAAACTAAAGAGGCCTTTCAGGTTCCAATGAGGCTTCCAGGTTTATTCATAATGTGTTTATACCATCGGGGTTCTTAGTCCTCATAATGGCCATTGTTACAAAGACTGTTTATTTTAGTCAGTGATGTGATGACTGTGGGTGCCCTTGGATGGTACTTTTTGATGAAGTTTTGCAGGTCAAAAAATGTTTTCAAGTTCGCAGTGTTGAAGTTCTTGAAGAGTTGTAAAGATGGAAATGAATTAGAAAACATGCATAAAAAAAGGACAAAGAAGCCACTTGTTTTGAAAATATACATAGAAGTGAGATGGAAGGAGTAGGGAGATAGAGAGGTGGGAGATGGGAGAGAGAGAATGTGTGTGTGTGTGTCATGAAAGGTAAGAAAAGGATGAGAGATGGGGAAAGAGAGAGAAATTAGGGGTATTATTGTCATTAAGTTGTTAATATCAGCATGTTATATATGCCACATTAGATTTGTCGATGTGGTATGTTAAGTTTGACTAACGGTAACAGAGATAAGAATCGAAACGGCTAATTTTGAAAACTGAGAGATCGTAAAAGAAATATGATGAAACCTTAGTGATTGCGGTTATTTTGCCCTTAAACTTATGTAGAGGTGTCTTTTATACAACAACTTGAACTTCCAATAACACAAAACCCCCTCTCAAAGAATAAATATTTTGTACTTTTGGAAATTCAAATTAATTATGGTCTTGATAAATCTCTCAATTTGCAAATGAAAATGGGAGTAACTATATATGTTTTATTACCTGATGAGGACTCTAACAAACTTGCATTTAGCAAAATGATACTTTAAGAAAAATCTCACGGAGGAACGACAGAGCTACACATGATCATGATCCAATCCCACACTTGACGTTCAAGGCACGTGATGCCCTTCTAATTATAATCACAACACTCATATACCACCCATTAGCCCTCACACACACACACACCAGCAACCAAAACGACACACAAAGAAAGAGATATAAGAGTCCCATGTGACCCATCCTTCTCCACCTGCATCCACTAATCTCATACTATTATTATTAACCTAACATCACAACAATTTAACAATCAACCCCACCGCAGCACGTGGCGATGGAGTTTCACTCGCCACCGGAGCGATGGGGTCGAACAACTCAACCTCCCACGTTATTACTCAACGTAGACATTATAAATAACAGGCCATGTCACCTCTTCTTCGGTTTTTGCTTTCAACTCATAATTTCATGTCAATGTAATTATGTAGGTACCAAAAACAAAAAAAAATATGGGGAAGAGAAGAGAGAAAATAGATTCGACGAGATCCTCACAAACCCTACCCCCGTCACCTTCTCACTCCTTCTCCTCCTCCTCCTCCTCCGATTTCGAATTCACTATCTCTCTCTCGCCTCGAAAATCCTCCACCGCTCTCTGCCCCGCCGATGAACTTTTCTACAAAGGCCAGCTTTTACCTCTCCATTTATCACCTCGCATTTCTATGGTCCGTAAACTCTTGTTAGCCTCGTCAAGCACTTCGTCCTCCTCCGACACCACCACCACGGCCTCACGCGACTCTACCGGAAGTTCCAAAGACTCCACGTCATCGTTCACCAGCGATCTCGCCTTACTCGGCGAGTGCGACTCGTCGAGACCGAGTTCAGTCGCCGAAGACGACGAGTTCAAGAGCCTTAACACCAAAGACCAGATCAAAAAGAGTAGTAATAAGTATTTCTCTTTATCGAGATTCTCCTCCGTGTTCAAGAAGGATCAACACAAGAACTCTCGGGAAAACGACAAGGTTTCGAACTCGTCGGTGAAAAGAATGAGCGCGACGGCGAAGGAGGTGATGAGGAAGTACTTGCAGAAGGTGAAACCATTGTACGAAAAAATATCACAGAAACAGAATGCAACGGCGAAATCTGACAAATCCATGAGGGAAATCCTGGTGGCAGACGACGTCGTGTCGAGTAAAAATGAAAGAAAAGAAATTATTGGCAGTGGCAAAAGTGGAGGATTCATCTCCCATTCGTTCTCGGGGAATTTAAGGTATCCGAGGAGAAAAGGCTGCGTATCGAGCTGTCCGTCGTCGATGAGGTCGTCGCCGAGCCACTCCGGAGTGCTGTGCCGAAGTGCATTTGCAGGTACGTCGTTGTTTTCGAGCAGTACGGGCAGTAGAGTTAGTGGAGGGGTGCACTACGACGCGTCGTCGATGGAGGAGTTGCAGAGTGCTATACAAGGTGCAATCACTCACTGCAAGAACTCTATGATGCAAAATAAGACTCTGATTAGTAATGAAATCTAATTGTTTTCTTTTGGGTAATTACTGTTTGTATGATGGTTTTAACTTGGTGGGACGAGGAAGGAAGTAATTAATTAGTCAAACTAATTGTTAATTATTGTTGTGAGAAGCTTAATTAGTGTCATGCGTATGGCTTATTATGATAATGAACCTCTCTTTTGTTTGTTATTATTGACTTAAGGAGGTAAAAAAAAAAAGCTTAATGTGGTGGGTGTGTAATATTGTGTAACTGGATGGAGTTTAATTTCTTCCAATGAAACCTTATAGTAATTAATTATGAGGTAGAAATCGATATTTGAATAAATTTATATTATATTTATGTACGCTCCAGTTTGTCCACTTCTAGTTTGTTTTGTTCTTGACTTGCAACTGGTGGTAGTTGAAAGCTTAGCCATATATATTGATCTGATACGTTTTTCTTTTTATAATCTAAAATCTATCTCATGAAGAATCATCTTAAAAGTTTAAGAAAAATCATGATTTTCTGATCAGAAAAGAAATTTTATAATTTATTGTTTTATTTAAGTCCCTTAGGATCAAAGCCAAATGCAATTTATAGTTATGAAATATATAGTTCATTTTAAGTTTAATTAGTGTTGGAAGGACTCACAAAGAATATTTCTAAAAAGTAAGAAACGTTATAAAAAATTATGAAAAAACTTAAGGATCTAATAATAATTATTTTAATTTCCCAATTATTCTTTCAGCGAAGAGGGAAGATTGGCATATGACTCACTGGGTAATGGCGTCTTAATTAGTGGATAAAAATAATAAATAGAGGAATTAATTAATAAATTAGATAAGAGGAAGTATAGGTAGGGGCAAAGGCATTATTGGTAGGTCGACCTCAAAAATGTTGATAATAGAATTCAATTCAATTAAATATGAAGTGAAAGGGAAGTGAGAATGAAGCATGTGCGGAAGGGTAAATGACGCTTCTGGGTCTCCGCACTCAGATACGGATAAGCCGCTGTATTTATTATCACTGCCATTAATAATAAATTCAAGCTTCTAGCTCATTGGCGGCCAGGATTATATTGGGAACTATCTTTGCTCTCTGTAGCTGTTAGATTTTTTAGGAAATTACACTACGTGAGAGGTTAAAGTTTTTTAGATTTTTTCATGGTGGTCCAAAAATATGATGAAGGATTGATAAGGCAGGTAGAAGACTGAGGATGTACCGCAGCCAGAGCTGGTTTAATAAATTGGTCGTAACTGTAAAATTAATGCTGACATGTACAATTGTTATCCAGAAATTTGTGGCTGGGTGGCTCTTCCTCATCAATCACTTGGGAGTTGGAATCACAAGCCAAACCAATTTCGCAATCATGGTCATAATCAAGCTGAATCCAATCTAATCGGATTATATCTTGTTCCTAATTTAATGCTTAAATTGCCTCATTAATCCGTATATGATATTCAATATAATAGCAAAAAGGTCTACATATAGTGAGGATTGAAGGGAACAATGTGAAGAAGGACTGACAGGAGATACCTGATTTGGAGAGATGGATATGTTATTTAAATTCTATTATGTATTTTATTTTACCGAAAAAAAGAGTCGAGAGCGACCAGTAGCTAGCGTACCCCTGCTGAACGTGACCATACATGCGAATAAACCTCCCCGCTACGGGATGTTCTTGAGAGTCATAGCTGACACTGACAGTGAACTTGGGCCCGTGTACTAGTGTGGTCACTGTAACACCTCATCGATGACGAGCAGTAGAGGCCTGATCAACTTAACATTGTGAGAGTGAGCCAGAACGAATTCGAACCCACAACCTCACGCTGAGAATAACATACCCTCACCACTCGGCTACACCTCGAAGGGTAAATTCTATTATGTATTTGAACTACGTGTCGCAGATGGATTGGGTGGTTCAACTATGTGGACGAGTCGTCATTTCTAATTACCATGTTCAAGAAATTTTTGTATACTTTTAATGTATATCTTAATATATATATCAAATAAATTAATAAATAATACATAATTTAATGAACCTTATTTTAATAAAAAATATATATTTTAAGATTTAATAATATTTATTTATTTACTTAGTATATAAGAAATTTTCGTCTCTTATATAGTGATAGGATCGTACTTACCGGGTTGTGTGTGGTTGGGAACTTGTGGCGTTTTTTGGCACTTAGTTGGTGTTTGGCCGCGATACACCTGGCACACCATACTGGATGGCGGATGCTAGCTTAACTCGCTCAAGAGGCTTGCATTCATTTGGCATCTAGGTTATTTACACTTATGAAGCCTTTATTCCGAGCGGCGTCTGCCTAATAACTCGCATGTGGTCTTTAAACTCTCTTTGAGCTGAGAAATGGGTATCCTAACTAACTTTACTCACCATTAAAAAACACATAATTTTAGATGGAATGCAGTACACACTATGAACTATGCGGTGATCATCATAAACTGAACCTAAAAATGACGCAGGTAATGAACTGCGTTAGGGTAGGCAGGATTAGTTGATGAATGATGACGAGTCAACAGAGACAGCAATGATATGATATGAATGCCAAAGATACGTACAAGTACTTGTTTCATGTATGAATTACAATTGAAGAAACGAGACCGTAAAGTTGTCGCGATATGTAATGTCGATTGAGACATAAGATATTGTCGAGATTTTTTGAATCCAATTCGATTTACATGTAAATGGGGCCAACGGTGTAAATCACATGCTGGGTGGTATAGCTACGCTAGCTAGTGGGCGTCATGGAGAAAGAGGAGTATTTTGGTTTGGTCAATGTCAATTATCTATTTTGCGTTGTCCATTGCCATTTTACCCTGATTTGGTCCCACCCTGAACTCATCTGAGGCCCTATCTGCATTCTGATTTCCCCAATGGCTGCCTTCTTGCCATATGCAACTTAAGTTTTTTTTTGTTTTTTCGTTCAAGTTTAAGGCCAAGTAATGGCAATACGATCCAATTTCATCCACAAATCAAAATGAGTATATATTTTTTTAACAGAAAAATGAGTATATTAATATGTTAATTTTGGATTATAGACTACCTATTAAAGGGGTTCAAGTATCAAAAAAGATACTAGTTAATTAAGAAAAGAGAAACCGACCAATAGGTTTGTAGCTCGTTGATATTAGAGTTAAAGTGTCAATCGCTAAGGGATCGTGGATTCGAATCCTAGTAGGAGCAATTAAATTGTCTTATAGAAAAAAACTATCAATAATCTAATTTTTGAAGTGGTTACTCATAAAATAACAATCAATCAAATGAAAAACTTGATTCCTGATACTGAAGCCTTTATTTTAAAAAAAATGGAAAACTTTCTATTTCAGAAAAAAAAGACGACTGAATTTTATTCTATAAATCGACCTATAGGTTTAGTTCAAAGAGAATCCATGAAAAGTTAAAATAAATTATCAAATAAATTTTGTATATAATCATCACAGAAAAATACATAACCATACTATTTTCTAGCAATAAAATTTTAACTTTGTTCAGATCGGGATGCCAAATAATTCCTTGCCGATGATTAAGGAGAAGAAACTAGCAAGACGACCTGATTTTGAGATGGAAGGTCTCTCTTATCCGTTATGTTATTTGTTTTACTGTCACTCTGTCAGGCATGCATGTGTAGACCACCCAACTATGAACTCCTGGCGTCCCAATACTTCTAATTTATATTATTGTCAAAACCATAAGAGAAAACTCATTATGGTTTATATATGGATTAGAAAACACTTCTAATTTATATATGGATTTAGGGGGCAAAGTGAAAGGGATGGAAACTGTGGCTTTGGAATGAGACCTGAAGTTAACATCAAAAATTGGATCTCCCATTTGCCATTTAATAATAATGTTCTCGTTTGGAAAAACCGTATCATGACTCTAGGTCCAGGATATAAAGATCCTCAGTTGAGGCCTGACCAGGGATTTCTTGTTTACTCTATCTCTAGCTAATTTTGTCTTCATCTTATAATTTTGTGGTTTAATTAACTTGGCCCAAAATATATAGTTGAATTCACACATTGCTCATAGTCGTACAAAAACATGCGCAGAAGCAGTGAATAATGTTGTTTTCTCTACATTATCAGTGGTGCATGATGATGATAGCAAATGTTTAGTTCTCACTTCTTAGGCTATCTTAACATGCATGTATATACGGTGAATCATTGAAGAGACAAAATATGGATGGTGCTGGAAAAGACAATCGTTTCCTGTTTTCGAATTTGTTGATTATGTTTGATGTTCCTTTTTTTTTTTTGAAATCATGTTTGATGTTCTTTTTATAACTTCGTTATCCTCGAAATTTAGGTTTGAAGTTGATGACTCCATGAGCAATATGGTAAATAAAAAAATTATCTACATATGTAATTTATTATTGTTCTTATTCAGCGTGATTTGCAATGAGCCATAAGAATAAATGTTGAAAATGTGCTTAATGAAAGAAAAATGGTCAATAAAATCATGAGAGATAGTTCAGTTAGTAAGCAAATACAAAATTGTACTCCAAGTTATAAGTTCAAATAGATTAATTTATTCCTTATTTTTATAGCTTGATATTGTGAAAAAATACGCCATATAATAAGCCACTATTTTCATTTTTTATTTGGGTTACGTTGAGCTATATAAAAGAGCAACTCAGTTGACAAATATAAGGTGCTTTTTTTCATAAATGCAAGAGGGATAAGAAATAGTGATGCATCAGGATATTCCAACTAACAAATATAAGATACTTTAAGATGCCATATTATCTTCTTTGTCGAATATTTTTTTTCTAGCAAAAACATGCAAAAAAAACCAACAATAGATTGTTTTCATTCTATTCTACACCAATCGATGAATGAATGGTCGTTTTGCAACAGTGCCTAAGTGGAGTCTTTGTGACGAATAACGATATCATAACAGTGCAAAAATGGACTTTAATTTTTAACAAGAATGACATGCACTAATTTTTACACAATTCACTAATTTTTTTAAATTAATTTTGCTGGATATTAATAATTCTATTTTTTTGTTCTGTTCACATTTGTTGTATTATTTCATTGATATTGTTTTATTATTTAAAGGATATTATTTTTAGTGTCTTTGTGTAGTATACCACTGATTATACTGCAAAATTTTATTCCTTGAACCAAATATAGATATATACTTATATGCATACACTCTCATACTTGTATTCATTTCAATAGACAATATCCTCTCAATATCCTTCAAATATCCTTCAACAGAAATATATTTATGTATATAAATGAGGATATAAATTGAAAAATATTATTTAAAGGATTTTGTTTTATTATTTTAAGGATATTTTTTTAGTGTGCTTTCATTATCTTTCCAATATCCTTCGACCGAATATATATATATATATATACGCTCACACGCATACAAGCAACACTCACCTACTAGTATTCACTTCAGAAAGCAATATAGCAATATTCACTCAATATACGCCAAATATCATCGAATATGCAACACTCACATGCTCGTATTCATTTCAGAAAGCAATATAGCAATATTCACTTAATATACGTCAAATATCATCGAATATAGATAGATAGATAGTGGTTCAAGATCATGTTTATGCAAACCAGATTGTTTTATTGTAGAATACCATAAAGAATTACCTTTAATAAGAGGAAAAGATATTTCGAATAATATTCTAGAAATAAACAAAGGAATAGAAAAATCGATAATTTTATTAGGATAATTTTTAATAAAATGTCCACCTTTTTACTTTCATGAAACTGGTACAGATATACTTTTAGGAAATAACTTTCTTCAGTTGTTTCCTAAAATTACATTTGATACTATAGCTAATCAACTTATTTTCAAAACTCCCTGTCGTCATTTGATAAGTGTTAAACGTTTTAAAAAAGCATACTCCAAACCTCTTCCGATAAACTTTAAACCTCGC
>CAODLS011726938.1:0-19250 GCA_948243855.1 Flueggea neowawraea | reverse complement strand
TTATGACATACTACCATGTAGTATTCTCGTGAATGGATCAATCCAAATACACTGTTCTCTAACAAGTATCTATGTACTCTGATTGATATCTCATATCCTATGATCCGCAAAACATGATCATCTCAAAATGTACATACTAGTCTTCATTCATTGTCATTCTCATGACAATGATTGACTAGGGATATTTAGAATATCGTTCTTTTACGGATTAAGGTTTTACTATCCAAATCATATTTGATAACTTAATCAGAACAACTATTCACGGATAATTCATCCAATTAAATATGCACAGAAATAAGAAACAAGATGAAAAATGCATCATACTATATATATCAAATATAAAGGGGTAAACAATGTGCTTGAGGCTAGGGCTTACACTAACATGTATCCCTAAAAAAACTCATGTTATGTACACCTTTGTAATCCTAAACTTCATGTTATGTACACCTTTTTAGTCTTAAAATTCATGTTGTATATACTTTTGTACGCCTAAATTTCATAATATGTATATTTTGTACACCAAAAAAACTCATGTTGTGTACACCTTAGTAATCCTAAACTTCATGTTATGTAGATCTTTTTAGTCTTAAAATTCATGTTGTATACACTTTTGTACGCCTAATATTTCATAAAATGTATACTTTAGTACACCAAAAAAACTCATGTTGTGTACACCTTTGTAGTCCTAAACTTCATGTTATGTACACCTTATTAGTCTTAAAATTCATGTTGTATACATTTTTGTACGCCTAAATTTCATAAAATGTATACTTTCGTACCCAAAAAAAACTCATGTTGTGTACACCTTTATAGTCATAAACTCCATGTTATGCACATCTTTTTAGTCTTAAAATTCATATTGTATATACTTTTGTACGCCTAAATTTCATAAAATGTATGTTTTCATACACCAAAAAAATAGTGTATATTCTTGTACACTTAAATTTCATGTAATACACACATTCGTTATTCGTAAATCTAAACCTTAATTTTAAAAAATAGTGTAGAACATGAACTTTAGAATCAATAGTTTACGTTTATGTTATTTATATTACATATTTTGATATAAACATATTATTTTTCTCTAAATAAATTGTTAAATTATTCAATTTCTAATCCTATAAATAATTTGTTCACTCATCTTAGTATGAAAATATTTTAGACATTACATTATATACCAAGCAAAATAAATTATTAAATTCTAAATTTGAAATTAATTACATATAATAAAGAACATAATAAATAAAAATTGTTCATATAACATTACATATTAATGATATAAAATTCTAATAAAAATATACAATACTTAATATATATAAGTATATCATTGGGTAAATAAGTCCAATTTCGAGCTTTTTACGAGCTCCCATTGAGTCTGTTCACGAACCTGTTATCGAGCTACTCGCAAGCTTTTGAGTCTAAGCTTTGCTTGTTCAAGCTCGGCTCGTTTAACTAATCGAGCCTTATATTTTGTTCACGAACAGGCTCCTAAATAAATGAGCCAATCTCGAACGAGCTTTTATTGAGCTCGAGCTCAAATTGCTCGAGCAACTTGGTTCTTTTACAGTCCTACCTATACAAATATTTGGAGAAAAAAGAACCAAGCTACATCGTCATGACCTGTGAGCCAGTGCTCGAAGAAGCAAACAATTACGTTATGCTTTAGGTTGCTTCCCCTTCTATTATTATTGCACTGCCAAATTCCACCTTCTTCCCGATGCTCAAGTATCAATCTGAAAGCTCGAGAACCTCCATTTTCCCTCTAATCGATTCTACTGCCTACTTCGCATGTGACCTTTGATTTCAATCACCTGAGAGCATTGACAAAAGCCTTCAACGACTGAACATCCCTCCTCTCTGATGGGTACTTGATTGGCCGAGACGAGTTCTTAGGGACGAAGAGTATCGTTGGGAAACTGCCAAGTTGTAATTCTTGCTTGGCAAACTCCTTCTGATCACCATCCGCCATGAATTTGCCCACCTTCACCCCACTCCCCGTGAGCTGCTCAGCCAATTCAACATATGATTGTTCCATTGCCTGGCAAAATTGGCACCAAGGAGCATAGAGCACAACAAGCCATGGCTCCCTTCGGTCCTCCAAACGTAACAGGTTCTCAATTCCATTCCTGCTCAAGTTGACCAAATTCTGAGAGTTGAAAATGTCAGGAACTGTGGAAGTTCCATTTGCATGAGCAGCCCCATTTTCATTGCCATTAAGTTGGGCTGCATCATCCTGTTTCAGATTTCCTTTGTGGAGACCGCATTCCTTAGCTTTGGCGTCCTCCCACCACCATCTTCCTTCCCTCTCATGCTGACCAGGAAGCACTGGCCTTGTGCAAGGCTCACAACCAATTGAGACATATCCTTGTGAATGAAGTGAGTTCACTGGAACCTCCATTGCTCGAACAAAGTTCCAAACATCTGTTCCTTCAACATTGGCCATTGGATTCCACTTGATCAGGCTGCCAATCCCACCATCCATTCCTTCAAAAACCGGGTCCACCTGCAGGACGGGAATTTCAGCCCGTGTGCCTGGAGATTGATCTTTCCTCTGGCCTGTGATCCAAGCACGCAGACCCTTGAGAGCCCTCCCCAGAGGTCTCACCTTCCTGACACGGCAGCATTCCTGGTGCCCATCCTCGTAGAATGAGAAAAGACCCTTGTTCCTAACTAAAGCTTGAACTTCAACAGCATCTGGAAACATGTACTCAATGCGGATTCCATAGTGTTTCTCTACCGTGTCAAAGCACTGATAAGTTTCCGGGTTCAGCCTTCCAGTGTCCAGGCTGAACACCCTAAAGGGGCGACCCGTCAGCTTTGCATACTCGATCAGCACAACATCCTCGGCACCACTGCAAAAGACATGTATGTATTAGTACCTCATATCATTTCGTTCAGATGCACATAGATCACTGTTCAATCAAATTAATTAAGATCATTAAAATGCTTAAATGCCACCAAAGTCTAACCGAACAGTGACAATTCAATCAATCAATATCCCTTACGCATAAATTCACCATGCTCAATTCAAAAACTGCATTCACTGGTTGTCTAGCCCCAATTTCAGCAACCCATTTGTTAGGTACTATTAAAAAATCTGCTAAAGAACAGGACCTAAAAGGAATATTCTAAACAGAATCTAATAGCAAGCTGAAGACTTTAAAAGATTAATATAATTAATAGACAGACTTTTTAGTAGAAAACGGAATACGGATACAAACAAAAGCCGTTAAGCAATGGAAGAAAATTACCTGAAGGCAATAGCAATGTCATTGCCAAACTTTTCAAGTGCCTTATCCATGATTTCCAGAGGCGAAGCTGTTTCAAGGTTCTTCGCCAGCTGTTCGTAGTCCTCGACCTCCGTTTCTCTCTCTTCAACCTCTGCAATTCAATTATGACAAACTCTCAATTTTCTCGTCTAATCGTTGAATAGAAAAAATGAGAAACTTTTTAGGAAAAAAAACTCACCAGGAGCGAGAACGGTCGCCGCCTGGGGAACAATAGAATCGTTTCGTTTGGGCTCGGCATTTACCGGCCTCACAGCGCACCGCTTGTGAGAAATATTAAAGGGTGCCGGCCGATCTAACAGCCTAAATGAACCGAATTGTGGAGCTGAAAAACCAGAGACGACAAATCATCACTCCAAATTTCTTAAAAACAAAAGAAAAATTGCCGACACAAAAATAATTCTTTAAAAAAGCTTACCTTTGAGCTCGTTGGAGCCAGATGAACGCGAATAAATTGCAGCAGAGGAAGAAGGAGAAGATGATACAGCAAAAGCCATCGCAAACAATCAAAGAATTTCTCAAAAATTGAGGTGAAAATATCTGTGTTTAGATGATTCAAAATTGTGTTGTAAATTTTGAAAGAGTTCAGTGAAGGGGGAAGGGATTACCGGGTGTTAAATAATAGCCAAACATAAACAACCCTACAAGATTCATTGAACCTAGACGCTATTTCGCGTCGGCCTTGCTTACGTGGCACAATATAAGGGGAGGCACGGCTTGTCTGGCTCATGGCTTGGGCGCCAGAAAGAGTCGTGGAGCGGGCTGGAAACTGACTACCTTCAGAGGGCATCCTAGTCAATATAGTCCAATTTTCCGAAGTGGGGCCCCGTTTTTCTGATGGGTCCCACTGAGGTTTAGATCGTTCCGGTCTGGAATTTTCAATTTTGAGTGATGCTAAAAAAAAATTTGTGGAAACTAAAAAATTGGATGACGAACTGCAGGCATAAATCATTCTTATGATATAGACTCAATTATAATCTGAGGCGTTGTGTGTTCAACACGATTATTGTGAACACAATTTGTCCCTATTTTGCAAAAATTATGTATAATCTGAGAATCTATGGATTATCCTATTTGTGTGCTCCTTATCTGTATTTATCAGCACCTCTGATCCAGAAAAATCTATAAAATTCATTTTTCCTTAATTGCGAAAAGTAGTTTTTTTATCAGTAAAAAAAGTTTGTTGAGGACCGAATAATGGAACTACTAAACAACTGGAATTTCTATTCGGATTTGAGGAATAACTTATATTTGTATGTTTCATTTGTTATCATTGTGTTATAAACTATTTAGCCGTGTCACGAAATATATTTTAGCTCTTAAAAATGCATCATTAAATCCGCAAGTAATTCAATTATTAAATTATTGAAGAATATGACCTACTTTGAATATAAAAATATTCAATAAGATTTTCATCGTAAATGAATCTCCGCCTAGCATTCGCCAGCCCAATACAAGGGGCATCGCCCATCGCAATCAAAGACGAAGAGTTTGACAATCCTTTTTTTTATACGAGATGAAGTTTTAATTTGCTAATAAATTGATCCTGCCAAGAAAAAAAAAAGATAGTGCTAAAGTCCACATTTTCCCTCTACCTCGTGCATATTCATTTGATCGAGCAATACTAAGAATACTCTCCTACAACACTCTCTTTTTTATTAGTCTTTTTTTATGATAGATGAGAGAGAAATATGCGAAGAGGAGAAAGAAAAAGAAAAAAAAAACAAATCATTTATTAAGTGAGAGAAAATGAGAGAGAGAAATAAAAATGACGAAAAAAATTCAAAAAGTGACCAATAGAAGAGAAAATGTCCTAAGAAATTGTTGTAGGAGATTATTTTTAGCATCTCTCATATGACCACTCATGCATGATGTAGGGTACTCTGACTCAATCATGATTTTTGCATATCTCCCAAAATTTTTTAAAGAATGACTTTTCAATTATTAGAAAATTAAGTCTTTTATATGCCACAAAATTTAAACTATAGTGTCATATGGCTTCACGTGATTGGAGAACATTATGGTAATACACTAGGTAGCTTCCCAATCCTTGTACCACCTTTCAACTTGGTATAGACTTTGGAGACACAATGCTTCATACTGTTGTAGTCCTGTAAATGTCAAGGATGAAGGTCTTTTTCCTAAAATGAGCATAAGATTGTCACTTGGAAGTGGTTTTGAGAAGCTTTGCATCCCCGTGTTCGGGTACATGATCATATCCAAAGCCTTTTAGATCATTTAGGTATTGATTCGAGAAAGATTGTCCTTATGGAACCGAAAAAGTCACAAGCGTTACGTCTAGTCAATACACTTTTTTCTTACTACTATTTGTTTGGACTATATGTGAGAGCCTTGTAGCTAGTTGGGCCCGATCTTTATCCCATGTCAATGCATATTCTTTCTTTTTTTTTTTCTTTTTTTTTCTTGGCACTGTAAAGGATTATTTTAGTGATTGTTTGTGCATAATGTTTTGTCTGTGAATTTTATATTCGTTTGTCTGAATTCAACCATGCAAATAGGGTATAATAAAACATGAACTTGTTTAATGCAAATGAAAATGATATTAATTAATTAAAATATACAGTATTTGATTACAGATCACTCGTTGGAATTACGGCTCTTGAGGTTTAGGGAGGGATGCGTCTGTATAAATTATTGGAAGCTCAAATATAGAGGGACCACGTCCATCCTGAATAATGCTTGCAATGGGGACTAAGTGCCAATAAATATTGTTGATTAACCAAACTAAACTGATCCGGGGAATCTTTCCACCCCAAAAAAGCACGGTTTGATAACATTAAATTGTACGATTTTTGTTCGTTTTTCACTTATGATTTAACCTTTTGAAAATAACACTTAATAGTACTATTCTTCTAATTTTTTGTATTTGTAGTATGAATTAGTATTTTTGTTGAAAAAAAAGATAATTGATAACGTAATATTGACAACATGTTGACGTGACCGTCGATTTTAAAGTGATAGTCATCATGCCAACAGTCCCATATCATCAATTGTCGCTTTTTTATAATGGAAATACTAACTCGTACCGTAAATGCAAAAAATTACAAAAATGATGTTATCGAGTGTTATTTTCAAAATGTCAAGATATAAGTACAAAAACGAGTAAATGTCGTATTATTTAATGCTATTAAACCAAAAGACACCTTTTTTCATATTTACCACCCGGGATTTATTCATTTCAAATTTCACCTTTGCCAACAATTTGCCTTTGTATTGCAGTCGCCGTGGAAACTATGCCATATTGCCATTTCTTTATTATGACAGGGGAACATAATCAAATTCAACCGAAGATGCCAAAGCATAGAGTATATAGAAAAAAAAACACTTTTGTGTGTTTAAACTCTTCAAAAAAAATGAAAAAATAAAAAATTTAACCCAATACAAATAACTCTTGTCGTCTTAGAGAAAACACTTACTAGAAAGGAAGAAATTATTATTGTTTGAACATCCTCTTCGTCCAAAATGAAAAAAAGAATCCCAAAAAATATGTGTTTGTCTTTGATCTCTACCTTAAATTGAAAAATAAAAAATGGAAGTGCACGATACTGATCAAGAGCATAAGATCAAAAGTATTAATGGTTCGGGAACTTGAATAAAATAGATGTGTAACGTTTATGAAATATTAATAAACGACAATTAGTTGAAGAGTCAACGCTAAATCATTAAGGGATAATCACACTTTTATAACAAAATAAAACATTGATTTTGATAAATGCCATTCAAGATTCCAATTTTGCAAAATGCCAAAGAAATAAAATTGAATCGAAAAATTCCATATTCACGAGAAATCGTAATATTTTCTCGAGAAATTAATTTTTTCTCAAAAAAATGAATTTTAGCACAAAAAAAATCTGATTTTTCAAATGTCTTCAGAAGGGAGTTTTCAAATTTTTATGATAATTTTAATTTAATCTAAGGTCTTTCGCCAGAGGTCTTCAAAAACGAGTTTAGAAATTTGATTTAATGATATTTCGGTTTACACAATATTTACAAATTTTAATTTAATTTAATGATAATTAATTTGGTATACAAAAATATATAAAAATTTTAAAAAATTTACAAAGGTCTTCAAAAGTCTTCGAAGGTCTTTAAAATGTTTTCAGAGGTCTTCAAAAGGTTTCAAAGATCTTTAAAGGAGGTTTTTCGAAAGTCTTTAAAAGGTCTTGAAGGTCTTCAAATGTCTCCAGAGGATTTTCGAAGGTCTTCAAACTCAACAAAATTAACCTACACAAAATCAACTGGCAACGGTGTTCTTCAAAATCAACTAGCTCAATCAATATTTTTAGTTTTTTTTTCTATCAAAATGCAACGGCTAGGGTTCTGCTATCCAAACAATTCATCCACGCGAAATTCTAGATCTGCCACCGCCACCCAATCACCATAAAAAATCTCAACAAAAATACACAATCAAAGCCGCTCAACAACAACAATTAAAAAGTAGGGACTAAATAACAATTTTATAGCAAAAAATTTAAAATTTCAAAAAAAATAATTAAAAGACATCAGCTAGGGTTTTCAAAAACCTTAGTCGGCACCTATAGTTCGTACAACAACAAAGTCAAAGAAAGGTCATCCTCTTCCTCCCATAACCACCAACAGAGATCGTGGATCCAGGACAACGACAGAGATCGATACAGGCGAAGCGGAGGAGAGACCAGAGCGACGAAGAGCCAAGGCAAAGGCTGCGTTGTTTGAAGGCGACAGACCTAAAGATTGAAACAAAGAGACAAGATAGGAGACAAAGACACTGGCGCTGAGAGTGATGAGAGGTAGAGAAGAGGAGATAATGAGAGGCAGATGGTGGAGGACGGGTGGGTGAGGGGAGAGAGAAGAAGTGGCGGCTAGGGTTTTTTTGAGAGAGCGTGTGAAACCATTTATGAGGAAATGAGGGGCGAAACAATAGAGTCAGAGAAGAGAGGAGGAGAGAGAAAATATGAAAAAATGGGACGAAAAATTGATCTTTATTTGGATAAATCTAGCATTTGTAAAAATCAAATCATAAAAAATGTTGTAGACCAAATTTAAACTTAAAAAACTGTCATTTGAATAATTAGCAAACTTTGAATGACTTTGATCAAAATTTAAATTTTAATTGAGACACCAGTATAATTAACTCAATCATTAATAAACTTGTGATTGGGACTTGACACTCCTATTGGTGGGTCAGGTTGAGTTAGGGCCATTTCACAAGTTAAGATACTTTATGGCTTGCAGCTGATAGAGCGGGTCAGACTGGCCTCTAAGGGCATCCACATAAGGAACCAATGTAGAGACTATTGATATCTTTATGCATTGGTTCCCCTATTGTGACGGATTAATAAAAGTTGATACTAATAATCCGACCCCAGTTGCACCAAGCTACCCAAACCATAGGCTTCACTGACAATAGGTCTCATAGTTTGGGCTGCACCCTATTTTTTTTCTTTTTTAATTTGATCCCACTTGCAAGTGGGCTTAATGTGTGATAACAGTCAAATTGTGACCATTGTCATTTATTTTTTAATAATTATTTTATTTATTTATTAAAATAAGTAATATTTTATTTATTTTTTATTATTTGATTTTTTTTTTCTATTAAAAATGAGTGGATTCAAATAATTAAAAATAAATAAAATATTTTTTTTGTTTCTTAATGTTAATTTCTTTTCCTAATGTCATTTTAATTTTTAAATGTAATTTTTTTTAATGTTAATTTATTTTTCCAACAAAATTTTAATTTTTAAATTTAATTTTACTTCTCATGTTATTTTATTATTTTTGTAATTTATTTCATAAAATGTATCATTTTTCTCACTAATTAAAAATATATAATTGTGTTTTGTGCAAAAATATATTTTATGTAGTATATATTATAAAAAAATTGAATGAAAAATAGAATGATAGTTGGTCTTTTTTTAGAGTCCAATAATAGTCTAAACTCTTAGAGTTGAAGAGTACAATAAAAAAGAAATTAATGAAAAGTTAACGATTCAACAAATTAAACTCAAGATAGGTCTAACAATTAGAGATGTCCTAATGGGAGTGGGCGCCTTCTAATGGAAAAGCCTCGGAGCAACTTGCAAACAAGGATTAGCCTGGCAACAATTTGATGATTGTAAATCAATTGTGTGACATCGTCTTGTGATTTTCTTGGGGCGAGCACGTTTAAAATGCAAATACTAAGGAACAAAATGAATCACATAATTAAAGTTGAGAGCCTGCTGAGCAGGGTCCAACTTTTATGTTTTAGATTTTTGCTTTCAATAAGTTCTCAAATATTTAGATGCTTATGGGAATTAAAACAGGTCCATCCTCTTCTGGAAACTCCAAACACAATCAATCAATCAGTGGAATCGCAATGTTAACCCAATTCCCACAACTTTACATACTAATGGACTTCACATTCTAAAAGTTTCATCTCATCACCATCTCCTCTTTTTCCTTTCCACTCATTTTAAGCAAAAATCTTTTCAATATTAAATTATTAATCTGCTTTTTTATTGTCATACACCTATTGAAACCAGTATCTTGTCTAATCATTCAATCAATATTTTACTTTTTCTACTAACTATAAAGCTTGTTACTTCTTCCGTAAATAACAAATTATATGTATTTTTTTAAATTGTCATCTAATAGTCTTAATTTTTACTGTTATTCTCAAAAACTTGAACAAGTAGATTTTTTTCTGGAAATATAAATTTAATTATTTGAAAGATAAGTGTCTTATTTTAAATTTATGTTTTTTTAATAGAATTGGAAAAATTTATAATTTTTTTTATAGAATTGCATGATGTGGCACCTAAAATTCGCGTCACGCCAGCACGTTTCTGTCCATAACCTGTTTTTGACTATCGGACAGGTCCACCAGAAAGTCAAACTCTTCCTTAAATAAGTCCATAATTCGAAGAGAGGCTAAACCTACAGCCGCCAACACAAAACGAACGTACCAGATACATTTGTGATCATCTCAGAGCCAATCAATTTACCAAACACCAGACTTCGTTCGGTGACAGGCTGTCATCTTAAACACGACCCAAGTTTTATATAACGGTAGCATAGGAGCCTACATAGATCATACTCCAGCACATTCTCACTCTTGCTTTCGCTCACTGTGGTAATCTCCTCGTTTCGCATTTCCATTAAACCTTTTTTTTAACAGGGATAAGTATTTCATTGATTCATCAAAGAGTTACAATATAGGACATATGATAACATCAGATCAAAAGGCTCCCCTAAACTGAATAATTTGGAAGAAAGGCAGCTGCCCTAGCAAGAGTGTGAGCATGAGTATTCAAAGCTCTATTAGCGTATATGATGTTAACAGAGTTAAAGAAAGATAACAAATGTCTACAATCAGCTATGATAATACCAAAATACGAATCATCACTGGATATGGAGTTGATTGTGTCAACTGATAGGAGCGAATCCGAAACAATGGTAATGTTGTCTACACCCAAATCCTTGACCCAACTCAGGGTTTCCTTTATGCAAACAGCTTCTGCAACCTAGGGATTCATAAAATAAGGAAAGCATCGAGTGAGAACAGCAACAACCCTTCCATCGGCTGTTTGAAAGATTCCACCCATACTAGTCATTCTTGTGTCATGAAAACACGCTGCATCAACATTTACTATGAGAGAGTTTCCATCTGTAAGCATGTGTTCATCATCATCAACTAACCCAGACTTAGCATTTAAAGAGTGTGCAACATTAGAACAAATTTGGGCTTCATCCCATTCAGATTTTCTCAGTAGACAAATCCTAACAATATTTTCAGGCATTTTGTATCTATTGTTCCACACAACATCATTCCTGTGTTTCCAGATAGACCAGCAAAACCAACAAAACAATTCTAGCTCATTTGAAGAAAGATCATTACTAATTAACTTATACCAATCAGAGAAACATCCTCCAGAATAATTAGTAATAGGCAGCCCAAATAATAACCAAATCAACCTCGCAAAGGAGCAATCACGCAGTCAATGAGCAGTTGATTCAATACCCCATTCACAAACATCACAATTTGCACTAACATCAACAAATCTATTAGCCAGACTTACCTTAGAGGGGAGGACGTCACAAACCGAGCGCCAAATGAAATTTTTGACTTTCCCAGGAATATTGAGGTTCCACAAACGGTTCCATGTACGGGTGCAATCTCCATTGGTCCTCGGCATGCCGGTAAGAGCTCTATAGGCAGATTTTATAGTATAATGACTTCTAAAGTCAAAGGACCAGAAAGGTCTATCCGACAGTCTATTAATTCCTAGTGGGATGCTTATAATTTGTTGGCAATCCTTGACATTGAAGGTTTGTTGTAGCTTGTCAATATTCCAACCGCCATCAGAAATAAATTTCGTAACCAACATATTTCTTACATGTTCATCTACATTAGAACATATGAAAGGGTTATCAGAATCCTGAAGCCATGGGTCTCTCCCAACAGTTATAGAAGCACCATCGCCAACTCTCCACCGGAAACCTCTTCTTATAAGCTCTTGAGTAGCATAGATTCCTCTCCATGTATAGCTTGGTTTGGAGCCAAGTTTGGCATATAGAAAATCACAATCTAGGAAGTACTTGGCTTTCAAGATGCGGGTCACCAACGCCGAAGGTTCAGAAATCAATCTATAGAAAAGCTTGCCAATAAAGGCCAAGTTCAATTCGTGGAATTTTCGAAAACCATAGCCTCCAAACTTCTTTGGAGAGCATAACCCATGCCAACCAATCCATCTAACTTCCTTCCAGCTGTATTCCACCAGTAACCGTTAAGTATTCTCTCCATTTCTTCACAAAGCCCTCGAGGGAGAAGAAATACTCCCAAAACATATTAGGTACAAACATCCCAACACTTCTAATCAGAACTTCTCTATCTGCTGTAGATAAGTATTTACTACTCCAACAATTTACTAAATTCCACATCTTTTCTTGACATAGGAAAATGCTTCCTTTTTGTTTCTACCAATCTCAGCTAGTAACCCAAGATATCTCCCAAAGCTCTCCTCAACCATAAGTCCTAACAATCCCGATAGTTCTGTCTTCAAAGCATTTGAACAATTCTTGTTGAATTTAATGACAGATTTGTTGAAGTTAATCAGCTGACCAGATGTCGTTGCATATATTTTGAGAATATGTCGTATGGCGTCAACTTCATCTTTATTTGCCTGAAAGAAAAGGCAACAATCATCAGCAAAAAAAAAAAAGTGAGATTTGCGGAGCAGACCTAGCTATACGACATCCAAGCAGAAATTCGTCCCTTTCACGCTTACGAATTAACGTTGAGAGTCCTTCAGAGCACAAGATGAACAAATAAGGCGACAAGGGATCGCCTTGTCGAAGGCTCTTACTCGGGATAACAGGTCCCAACATTCCAGCATCGGTATTAATCCAGAATTTTGCATTAGAGACACAACTCATAATAAGACCAATCCATTTCTCTGGGAAACCCATCTTCATTAGCATTAGCCGCAAAAAATTCCATTATACTCGGTCGAAGGCCTTGCTCATATCAAGATTAAGAGACGCAACACCTTTCTTACCCCTGATTTTATTCTTAATATGATGCTGGATTTCAAATGCTATTAGTATGTTGTCAACAATAAGTCTCCCGGGCAGGAAGTGAGCTCAGAACTTGTTTTAACCTACTAGCCAACATTTTTTCAATGACTCTATAAAGGACCTGACACAGTGAAATGGGTCTAAGATGACCCATTTTGTTCACATTGTTCACCTTTGGCACAAGAGTGATAGTTGTATCTCCCAAGTCACTCAAAATCTGGCCGCTGTCAATGACTCCTACGCAAAAACTCAAGACCTCGTCTCCTATGATACCCCAAAATCTCTAATAGAAGTAGGGGTTTAATCCATCTGGCCTCGGGGCTTTATCAGGATTCATGCTAAATAAAGCATGCTTGACGTCCTCCTTGCAAAATGGGGCACCCAAGAGAGTTCTTTGCGCATCAGATAGAGAACAATCAACACAGTTCAAGACCTCCTCAGCTTCACAACCTGCAGTGGAAAACAAAGAAGTAAAATGGTTAGTGATAAGGTCTCCAAGCCATTACTCCAGTGTCTCCTCACACAATCATCATCAACAAGAGATTCAATTTGATTCTGTCTCCTCCTTGCCGACGCCACGACATGGAAAAACTTTGAGTTCTTGTCCCCATCTTTGAGCCAATGAGCCTTAGCTCTTTGTTTCCAGAAAATGTCCCTCTGCCTAAGAACATCAAAGTAGATTTTCCTAGCCTTTTTATAATCATCAACAAGAGCAGAGTTCGTAGAACCTCTCAGTCTTCTCATTTCTTCTTTGGCCAAATTAATGCTATGGTTGAACTGATTTGTGAATCTCTTTCCCCAACTCTCTATAGATTCTACACAACTTCGTAACTTTGATAGTAAGTCCATTTCATCAGCATTGATCCAAGCACACTTGGCCACTTCATCACAACTAGCTTCATGAGCCCAAACATTTTCAAATCTAAATACCCTTCTCCTCCTCTCAAATCAAAATGGCATCAGCTCAAGAAGAATGATTGAATGATCAGATGACAAACCGTTCGTGTTTACAACCCTGGCATCCTGATTAAGCTCCCTCCAAGCTCGGTTCGCAAACACCCTGTGAAGCCTCTCCTCCACCCAATCATGTGTCCCTCTCCCCCGTTCCCATGTAAATCCATAACCTTTCATGCCAATATCCTCGAGCATGCAATATCTGACTGCCTCTCTGAAGCCATCAATGAGCCAGTTAGGATGAGGTGCACCACCCCGCTTCTGAAAATGAGAGAGAAGGTTGTTAAAATCACCTCCGCAAACCCAAGGAAAATTCGATCCATCAGCCAATCGCTTAAGCAGGTCCCAAGATGGTCTTATTCTCGAACATTTGGGGCAGCCGTAAAAGCCAATTAGCCGCCATTTATTCACCCCTTCAGTAATGACTACGTCAATAAAATTGCTAGACACACTCAAAACCGAAACCTCCACTTGCGAGCTCCAAAAAAGAGCCAAACCCTGTCCCCTATTTACCCGGTCTACCCAAACCATCCCTTCCAAGCCTAAACGTTTTTTAACCCATTCTATCCGGTGCCCCAAAACCTTTGTCTCAGATAAGAATATGCATTTGGTCTTTTTGAATGGACTAGGTCCATTAGAACCTGAACTGTGCGTGGGTTGCCCAGCCCACGACAATTCCAAAAAACGAGACTCATTGCACTCGGCGGGCCTGATCTCCACACCAGAGCCCGCCTGTAACTCAGTTTTTGCCTTAGCTTTGTCTGAAGAAGCCTGAGAACACTCCTGCTCAAAACCAACAACTCCCTTGAGCACAATTGCCATTTCTCCATCCAAACGTCTCCTCTTTAGGTCCGTAAACTGCAGCCCATATTAAAGAGAAACCCTAGGTATGGCTTCTTCAGGAGAACAGTCATCCATCTCCATCAATCCATCAGTAGGATTTAGTTTTTCTTTTCCCAAATTTCTATCATTAATGCTTGGCAGGTCGACTCCTCTTTCCAAGCTATCAGTCGACCTGTGTTTCTCTCCTAGCCTCTCATTCACTGCCACATCAACACTTTCTCTACCAATCCTCTCTAGTTTCCCGCCCAAGCCTACTATCCCCTCGGTAATGCCAATCGGCACACCATGGATGTCCCTGAGATAGCGATTTTGAGCCATGCCCATGACGGCCGACGTCTCCGCCCTCAAGCTACCGTCGTATCTACGTTTAATGTCTGGATTATCATGAACTTCTTGGCAAAATCTCTCACTATGACCCAACCTTCCACAAATGAAACAGTAAGTAGGCAACTTTTCAAACTTGAAGATGATCCAGTGCCATTCTCTGCCTTCCTTTCGGACCTTAGTCTTCTTTGGGAGGGGATTAAAAAACATCCAGCCTGACACGCAACCTTAAAAACCTTCGCCAACTACCATCAAAGTTTTTAGCGTCTGAGGAAATGTAGGAACCAATAGAATCACCAATACTACGACATGCCCTTTCGGAGGCAAATTCCACTGGAAAGTCATGCAGCTGAATCCAAAAAGAGGACTAGTTGAGGGCTACTGTCCGGGGGTCATCATCCATCCCAAGCTTTTGCCAAACCAAGAGGTGTTTGTCAAAAGTCCAAGGTTCTCCCTCAACCACTCGTTTTAGGTCTAACTCGTGGAAGAACTGGAAAATAAATCTGTTGGCACCAATGTCCTTAATGAATATGCCTCTAACGGGCCTCCAGAGTTTAGATAGAGTATCAATGACTATTGCTGCCTTGAGAGGCTTGTCTGTCAAGAAATTTCCAACCATACACAAATCACGATTTAAATCCGTTCCAGCGCTTTGGTCATCCTCATCCTCTTCATTGCTGAACTCTAATCCTTCCAGCTCAACCTCGTCGTTGATAGACAGCTTCTCGCAATTCTCAATTAGTTTCTCCTGCTCCTCCATAGTTTCAGTCTGATGGAGAAAGAAGAATGGAGAAGAAAGTTCAAACAAGAGTGAAAAAAAAATGCTAACAATGACACAAGAAATTAGAACTTGCAGGTTGCAAGACAAAACTTGCTAGTGGGGCAAGACTCTAAGTTTCTCAGAGATTGTTTGTTACCCACTTAATATTACTTAACTCAAACCCTTATTATTTCTCTGTTACTGTCACATTAGGGTTTTGGTCGTGATTGCAATAGGCATATTCGTGGATATGGCTGAAGCTGCTCACGCAGAGCTGTTGGAATGGCCGAAGAACGACAAGCGCCGGTTTCTTCATGTCGTCTATCGTGTTGGTGATCTTGATCGCACCATTGCGTATGTCATTTAGCTTGGAAATTTAGCTTTTTTCGTTGAATTAAGAAAATATGTATAAACTTGTGTGTTTGGACTACGAGTTGATTCCTTATTTGTTAGGTTTTACACTGAATGCTTTGGAATGAAGTTGTTGAGGAAGAGAGATGTTCCGGAGGAGAAGTATTCGAATGCTTTTCTAGGGTTTGGTCCCGAACAGACTAACTTTGTGGTCGAGTTGACCTACAGTAAGTTACTTTTCTTGAACTATGTATTAATTAAGTTTTTGAATTGAAATTTTGAATTCTGTTAAACTTTTCGTTTTGATATTCATGTATTTGATGATTTGCTTGGTTGCAGATTTGCAGATTACGGGGTGACCTCGTATGACATTGGAACTGGTTTTGGGCATTTTGCAATTGCAACTGAAAATGTGAGTGGCATCCCCCTTTGAAGGAGTGCGGCCAATTTCTTATGTTGTGAAGTAATTGTGTTGTTTTTTCTAGGTTTATAAGCTGGTGGAACAAGTCCGTGCCAAGGGCGGGACTGTCACCAGGGAACCAGGCCCAGTCAAAGGTGGAACGTCTGTCATTGCCTTTGTCAAGGATCCTGATGGTTATACTTTTGAGCTCATCCAACGAGGTCCAACTCCTGAGTCCCTTTGCCAAGTAATGCTCCGTGTTGGTGATCTAGAACGCTCAATCAAGTTCTATGAGAAGGTAATGTTATCTTTTTGGATCTTCTCTTCCTGTTATATGGTAACTTGTTTGATTGAATGTGCCCTGTACTTGTTTATTTTGAACCTACAGGGCTCTCTGAAATTGAGCACAACCTTGAAGTGAGGAATTTATATGCTTCTTTTGGTTTCCCTTCTTTGCAGGCCTTGGGGATGAAGCTTTTGAGGACAGTTGATAGACCTGAATACAAGGTGAATTGTTTTGATGATATTATCTTATCTACTGACATTGATCTTTTGGGATGTGAAAAATACTTAGGATGTGATTCTGTTAATGTGCTTTGCAGTATACTTTAGCCATGATGGGTTATGCCGATGAATATGAGACAACTGTTCTTGAGTTGACTTATAATTATGGTGTAACTGAGTACACCAAGGGAAATGCATATGCACAGGTTCGTTTAAGATCTTACCACTTTTGAAGTTAAAACTTCCTCCCGTCTTTTGCATGGCTTGATGACTAGTGATCATTACAGGTTGCAATTAGTACTGATGATGTCTACAAAAGTGCTGAGGTTGTGAACCTAGTTACCCAAGAGCTTGGGGGGAGGATAACTCGACAGCCAGGACCCCTTCCTGGACTTGGTACCAAGATCACTTCTTTCCTTGATCCAGATGGTTGGAAAACTGTAAGTTTCTGCCCCTAACTTGTAGATTGTTGCTGTGGTTGATCTCTGTTTCAGAGAATATAACTGCAATTGATATGCATATAGAATGGATAGTCCATCGCTGTGTCTGGTGCTATTTTTTTTGTATTCTTCAATAATATTTTGAAACTTTTGCCGCTCTTGAAAACACATGGTGGGCTAAAAATATTGGTTGGTTTGTATACTTCAAACCTGGCAAGGGGAGATATCATGTGGGAAACTAGTATTAGTAATGCCAATAATGGAAAGGGCAAAAGGTTAAAGACTGGGTGCTTATTTCCTTAGTGTTAATGTGTGGGGAAAAAAATAATAATAATAAGCTGATATTGGGGAATAAAGTTTTGAAGTGAAATCCTCAAATTTTCGTGAATTTGGTATGTTACCTTCGTTGTGAAACTATTCGATGTGGTTTACTTGAATTCTTGATTTTGGTATTCTGTCTAGAACAGATATTGATCTTTCGCTAATTGCTTGCCTGTTTATCTTTGTAGGTCCTGGTTGACAATCAAGATTTTGTCAAGGAACTCCAGTAGAAGTAAATTGCTAAATCCAATTATCCAAGTGGATTATCGATGCGTTGGCTACATCAAATCCGCTATCTATATTAATAAAGTGATAGTTCCAAAATATTAAAAGTAGCCGCAAGTCCTGTATCATTATGTGTCTGTATGGTATTAAAAAATCTGCTATTTGTATGTTGGACGGTAAGTGTTTGCATCAGTTGCATATTGAGGCTTGCCTTGCTAATGTCAGATTCTTATCTCTTCTCTAATTATGTCTTAATGGTGCGATGCGACTGCTGCTGAACAAGTTCTGGTCGTTGTCATCATATGGATTGAATCCTCACCATTGATTTCATTTTTTCTTATTCAGCAATGTTCAGCATTCAAAGACGAGACCCATGACCTAAACTTGATACAGCTTCTTGCAGTATCTGAACTCCCCATTAGAGGAGCTAAAATAATTCATGCAATGATGATTTCTTGACGATACTAATAAACCTATAACCATCATAAATTCATTATTAGTGTTTTAATGAATTATACAAGCACCAGGTTCCAAAATTCCCGGAGTGGAAAAATGTGAAACACATCCAGTGAATGTAATCCTGATGGCATCTCGAGTGAGTTTTGTTCCATAGCTAGATTCTTGTGGACCCTCCTGCTCATGTTTATGTACAAGCACCACACACCAAAAAATTACCCGTAACCGAGGAGTGTCTAAGCATCTGTGTCCATTGGATAGCAACCAAGCACACGGAGAAATCTTGCAAATTCCTGTTGAAAGACAACGAAAATCCTCACTTTTTAACTTTCTACAGGTCACATAACTTGTCAAAAACAAGTCATCACATGCTACAGCAACTTAAGATAAAATTGACAGACGAGTGAATTTATGCATAAACACATGATCGCTTCTGCTTTCCCCATGTCATGAAATTGAAAGACGAACCTGTAAGTGTCCCAAAGCATTTTGTGCACGAGGCTCGGCCATAGAAGCTTCGAAGTCAATGTAAAAGAGGTAGTCGAAGTACCTGTCACCAGAATCACACTAGAGATCAAAAAAGTAAGTCTAAACATGTCATCCTGTTTACTTCTTAATCTTTATCAACTTGTTCCAAAATACCAATGTAAGATATACGTGCGTTTGGATCTAAATTGTAAACCGAGTACAATCAGATGCTGTGTATATGAACAATGTTATGACTTACTTGGCACTGCCTCTATTGGAATCATCGACAACCCTTAATGGACGTTTTTTCTGTGGTCGGCTCTCTATCTAGAATTCAACAAAAAAGAAAATAGCCACAT
>CAODLS011726547.1:0-15548 GCA_948243855.1 Flueggea neowawraea | reverse complement strand
CGCAATGCAGGGAGAAGATAAGAGAATAACCGAGTGTCATTGCTCTTGAAGACCTCGTTTCCGACAAGAATGGAGCTGATTTTGGTCTGAGGTAGGTGTGGTTGAACATGCTGCTGAATCCAATTTTGAGCTTTTACGGGGTCAGCCATATCGAGAAGGTGCTCATTTCCTAGTCCAACAATGAAATCAACATTTGAATTGGAGAAGGCAAGTAGAACATTCGGATCGGCATCATAGAGTTTTACTCTGCTGACATTGAGAGATTGAAGCAGGATTGAAACCCGAGAGGGAGAGGGCAGATTGTTAGCAATCTGGCCATAGTTGATTCCAACACTAAGGCTGAGAACTTTAATGGTTGAATCTGGAAGCAGAATCAAATAATGAATCTCATAACATGATGGAACAACACATAAATTTTTTTTTTTTAAAAGGACCAAGTAATGCTCAACTTGATGTAAGTAACCTCTGAAAATTGCAGAAAACATAAGTATTAAATTGGTCACAACTTAATTAAGATACCCATCTGAATTGAAACATAATATGCTCAGGAAGGAATTTAGATAGTCAACTTATCAGAATTCAGAAATCTCAAGAATACCAAGAAGAATTAATCTTTATTAAGAAAATTCTTTCTTTTGGGCGAAAATTATCAGTTAGATCAAATATCAGCATGCATGAATATCCTGCTGCAATTATTGGAAAGGTTATTAAGATCTCTTCAACTCCAGTGCAATTCACAATGAACTCCAAGCCTCCAATCAAGAAAAGAGAAAACATTCAATCAAAATTATGAACAGAGCAAGAATAAACAAGAAGTTCAAGACAATTAACAATACTGATATGCCTATTGCATCTAATTCAGAAGAAACAGAGCATCCATCCTTTTTTCCATTTAAAGCAAACAAAGAAGAAAGATTTAGATCCAATTTAGAAAATACAATTCTAATTCTGGGTCTATAACAAAAGCTGAAAAAAGAACATAAAAGCTTAAACTTTCTTTCGTTTTCTTGAATTGAAGTGCTTTACTTGGGAACCACCAAGCAGAAAACTCTTGAAGAGAAAGTTGAAAACACAAGAACAAACCTGAGAGAACTATAAGCACCACAAAAAACAGTCTCAAAAGGGCAAAGCAAGTGGCCATAACTGATCTGATCTTGCTTAAACCAAGACCACCAACTTCACCACCACCACCTCTTCAAGAACAACCACTACTTGGCGGTGTTGCAGTTACTTGAAGACACCAAGTATGTCTTGGACGACGTACCGTTTGTTAACTAACAATTGCAAAGTGAAAGTGCTAAAAAGAGAGTTTTATTTATAGTTGTGCGCTTGTGGTTCAGTGTATGTAAAGTGTACTCTGAGTTGTCATTGCTGACCAGGATCCACCGTGAATTCTTGTTATTTATTTGCTAGTGATTTGCAGTCTCCTTTTGATTGCTTACGCGTTTGACTTTTTAATGTGACGGAATAGTCTCTATCTTGCTTGATTACAGGTGATTTTACCAACAGAAACTGATTTTCTTTTTTCCATGGAAACTTTGACGGTTGGGTTCCTTTATGGTAAAAATATGTGTATTCCTATTTGGTATTCAAGTATATGTATATATATATGTATATAGTTTAAAAGGGTTCTCCAATCTTCTTAACCAAGGTGCATTCTTTTTTTAGTTTTACAGTTTTCCTAATCAAGGTGCAAATTTTTTCTTATTAGAGTATAATATTTTATAATTTAAATAAATTAATTGACATGAACAAATAACTTCTTGGTGAAGTTAGCTTAAATGGCCAAGGGCTTTGTAATCCAACGGTAGGTAACCCAGTTGTTGCTTGGCCACCTGGATTCAAAATCGACGACATACAGAAAATAGTTGTGTGAGTTAATATTTTTCCGTGTTGGATTGAGGCTAAATAAAAAAAAAAAAAGAGTTTGCTCAAATGAGCTAACTAATGTAGTAATTACGTTTATTCACGCCATTGCAAATCACATCAAGGTCCAAGCTGTTAAGAGTTAAGTGTACCATTTTATTTGAGTGTTGATTGAATTCAAGAATGGCATGTTGCACGATAGGGATGTCCAACTTAGAACTTACTTGCCCATTTCTTTCGATTGTGTGATATTTTCTGTCTTCGTTCCATACTTCTTGTAATAGAAATTCAACTAGATCAGTAGTGATATTTAAGAAAGATAAATATGCCTTCACCACTAGGATGTGAGGATAGAGGTTGGCTATTGGAACGACCAGGTAGGCAGCAACTCTACCAAACTCAAAGACAAACTAATAATAAACGAGTATTTCATTTGATAAAAATGACATAAATTAGGTCTTGACCAAGCTTAAGATTGCCGTATTTATTTGGGAGAGGTATTTATTTCATATGGCATATAATAGGATAAGTATGAGCCCTGAAGATAACCGAACTGAACTGAATATCCGAACAAAAAAGAACAGGAACTGAAAAGAACCGTTGACTTTTGAATTTCTCCGAATCGAACTGAACTGTTTTTTTATTTGGTTCGGGACTGAGTTTTAAGTAATATCCGAACCAAGAACCGAATCAAACTGAACCGAACCGAAGAACCGAAACTAGAACCAAAAATTTTATATGTACACATTATTTTATATATACATTATTGTTCATATATATATATATATATATATATAGTTGTTCAACTCAAACTTGTTCACAAGTGTTCAAATCTCCGAATTTCGGAGATTTGGTTCGGTTCTGGTTCTTAAGAAAACCAAATCTCCGAATTTCGGTTCGGTTCCGGAGATCTCTAAATCTCTGAACCGAACCGACTCATTCTCACCCCTAGCATATAATACTTTTTGAATAATAAAAAATAAAAATATAAGTTTTTTTAAAAGAATATACTTATACTAATCACTATTTTTCGATATAGATAACATATTAATAATGTTTAGTTTTAGTTCATTGAATAATAGATAACATATGTACATTATATATTGGTAAATTTAATAGATTAGATACATAATAAAAAACAATATACATTTTTTAAGAATCAAAATATTTTTATTTTCTAGTCAAAGAAAGCATAATGTAAGATTCAGGGAGAATTTTTTTATTAAATACATATATAGAACGAAATACCTTTTTTTTTATATAAGTCATTCTAATTGCTCTCGTCAAGAACATAACTTGCCTCCCCTTGTACCCTTTAGTGTTGAAGTCAATTATAATATTAAGAGTTAATTATGTCAGGTAACCTAAATAAAATATTAAATTTTATAAATAGACAAATACAATTTCAATTTTAACTAATAGAAACATGCTCAAATTTATTTTGAAAAATATCAGATGAAGAGTTTTTGAGACATTTGGAAATTTTTGGAAATATTTCAAGACTTTATAAATCTAACATTTTTTTAGAGAAGTTTAAATCGTATTTCTATTTCTCAAAAAATGTTTAGGCTGAATCTAAAAATCAATTTTCATATTAATGAGTCACGAGCCCATTAATAACAAAATACCTTATAATTCAAAAATAAATGAGTTTCATTCTTTTTCTTTTAAAATAGTGGAAATAACTTCTGATCAAGATAGATAATATTTTGGTTTGTTAGATTTAAAATTTAATTAATTTTTTGAAGATTAGTATATTGGTTAAATTAGGTTTTTTGTCATTATAATAAGAGTGTCCATAACGGGTGTTATAGAGGATGTGGGGCCCTCTATTTTACCCCTCATTCAACTCTCTTTCCATTGTGGAGAGAGTTTGAAAAGCCACATCATTAAACCGTGTAAATAAACATTACACGGAATAGGGATCCAATTGGGTTCCTCTTCCTTATTTTTTCAAAAAGTGTAGTGCAATTTTTTTTTCCTTTTTGTTTTAGTGCAGCGTTTTTTTTCTTTTTCTTTTTAAATATTTTTCATAATATTTATAATTTTGATTAGTCTAAAAATATTTTGAAATTGAATGCTAAAATGTATGTTGACTTCCTAGATTAATTGAGATGTAGTATAGATACACTTTTCCTAGATTTTCTTTTGTTTCAATTTTCCCAGATTAATTTTTTTATCAGGAATTTTCCTAGATTAATTGTGATGTAGTGTAGAATTAAATTAAATTTTATTTATGTTATACTTTAATTTTAGTAAATTTAATTTTAATTATGCTCTAAAATCTTACTTTTAATAGATAAATTTTAAAATTTTAATTTATTAATAAATTAATATTTTTATAAACAAATATTGTTAATAATTATTAATTTATGAATCAATTAATTTATTAAAAAAATAATAAATGAATTTTGAAAGTTATATAGAATTTGTACTGTGATTGGTGAATTATTTAAAATTATATGCGGTAGATATTATAGATCTAATCTATTAAACTTGCAGAAGTTGAAATCATTAAGAGTAGAAATGAAATAGAATGAAACGTAATAAGTTGAATCTACTTTAGAGATACATGAGAAGCATCGTTCGTGGATGGATACTCTAAGAGAGAGGAAATAATTTTCATGAAGCCAAAAGGTGGTCAATATTCGATGTGTCCAAACTATAAATTAACAAAACCATCAGGAATTTTTATTAAAAAAAAAAAGTATCTTGCACCCAACTTAGAAAAGCCGGCATGATGTTGACACGTGTCGCGAAAACATTTTGATGGCCGTAGAATCTGTCATTGCATGGAGAGAAGAATGGCTGTACAGAATTGGGAAAAAGAAAAAGTGCGTTTAGAAGTCGAAGAGAAATTGATGGGATGGCCCACCAGCATAGGACCTCAAACCCACATCATTAATGGAACCAAACTGTTAATTAATTAATCAAATCCAAAATAATTATTGAAAATAATAATTTACTAATAAAATAGTAGAGGAAATGGAGACGGGAATCTGAGGAGAGCGCACGTGTTAGCCACCGTCGAAGAGGCGCCTTCGTCGCTGCCTCGCTGGCATCAAGAAAGGTCGGCTCACACGTCAGCTTACCCACGTGTCTTGTTTCTTTCCTCAACATGGTCTCACACTCCCTACATTCCTATAATTTGTTTAATTATCATTGTAATACTTCCATTAATTAACCTATGAATATATTAAGTACATTACATACTAATAATTTGGTTAATTATAATGTAAAAAATGACTTTTTTACATTAAAATATACTATAACTCATATTCTTTGATTATTGGGCTCTACATGGTTCAATAATAATCTCCGCTGGTTGTCCAATTTATCAATATGTTGTCCGTCTTAATAGGTGAATTGGGGGATAAAAGTGCTTAATTATAAGCCTTTAGTCTAGATGGTAAGGACTAAGAGATTTAAAACATCACGGTTCTCATATACGATGATCATTAGAGTCACCTTGACCAGGTATTGTTTACTCTACACGCTAAGTCGAAATAATTTTGTTTTTAAAAAAATATTATAATGAATTAAGGAAGGAATGCATTTATATTTTACCATCAATCTTGACCTTGACTATGGTTAATATGAAAATCATAGCACGACATTAACAAGAAGACGTAAACATTAAAATTCTATAAAATTGTACAATTACTTCTGTTGACACTCCAAATTTTGCGAGTGCTCAGTTTACTCGAATGTTTCGTCACTACTATAATTGTGAAAGTAATTGCTGATTATTTGTACATGAAAAGTTAACTCTAGCTAGATTAATCTCATGCACAACTAAGATCATTAACCTATTTGTAAGGTTAAATGAGACCTTTTTTTAATAATTAATCTTTATCTTGACTCCAAGTAAACAAAGGGATTCATAAAATGATGACAAGAATCGGAAGAAAGTAGCTAACCTCCAGATTATAATTAATTGATCAACTTTGGCATGCTGTGTATTGCCATGATCTTCATCCATCACTTCACGATATCGTCATTGTTATGGAAAGAAAGAAAAGCCTGAATTGTTCTATGGTTTCTCGAAAGAATTGTGTCTTTTGTTTTTGCTTTTCTTTTCTTTTTTTGTGGCTTAAAACGATCCAAGTTAAAATATGTTGTACTTTTGGGAAAGTATTTTCCGAAACAAATGTTCAATAATGACCAAAAGTGCAGAAGGACATGAAATGAAAAGAGATGAAAATAGCATTTAAGAAGTCCAACATTATCCAAGTAGGACCAATTACAAACAATGACATTAATATGAGTGATGCTAACTAGGCAAAATGCTTTCACAAAAACAATTTTGTGCTATATGTGGAAATATGGCTAAGCATCTAGTCACCATTCATGCCCCTACTAGGTGCCAACTCTTTTCATACTTTTATATATGTTTTCTTAACAAAGACCACAGTTTGAATTGATTTCATATTGTAAAGCTGATTTTAACATCACTAATCTAAGAATCGTTGTTTTGTTGTTCATTTTAGAGAAGAAAAATGCATGCAAAATAGTAAATGGAAAATGGAGAAAAGTGATGCAAAAAGCAACTTGGAAGTGTAAGGAAATATGAAAGAAAGATGAGTAAAATTTCTTGTAATTGACTAATATTGTCAATTGACTATGGATTTCAAGAAAAATCGTCCCAATTTTTTCCCCAACATTTGTTGGACTTGGACTAAACTTAGTATGCAACATGTCATGATGCTTTGGGGGAATTGCTAAGTCCAAGTTTTTCATTAACGTTTTTCCATGCATCATGACATAAATTATTATTAATGATCCAACGCAAACTTGTTGGATTAAATCTAATTAAATACAAACACATGCTTCAAAAGTAATTTTTTTATGCTTTTACTTTTAATTTGGACCTTTCGATGTACATAATATGGAAATTATTTTTTCTAACAAAGGTCGTTTAGTCGTTAAGGTGCTCAACTTTTACTTGAAAAATTTAGGTCCGAGCATTTAATACAATGTTTTTGGTGGATAATATGTAACTTTTATATAAATTTCATGAAAATTTAGGTATTTTGTGATTTTATATGGATACAGTTTCCTTTCACTTAAATTTTTATGTAGAGAACAAAAAAAGTTGAATTACTATTTAAAACATATATTGTACCACATTTCGATACTTTAATTTAACATCTTTTTAATGCGTCTTTTTGTGAAAATTCGAGAGAGATTCTTGTACACGCACCTTGGAAAAGAATGATGAAAGTGATTTCTTCCATTTCATTCTGGAGGATGAAGGGAAAGGTTGATTAATGACACTGCATAATTGCATAAGCTTTTCTTTTTTGTTAATTGTCCTTTTCTTTTATATCGTTCTTTTCAGTTCCATCAAACTCCAATACCATTTTGCCACCCCTCTCTTAGGACTTAGATATTGGAGTCGATGATGACTGTCGCTTAGACAACTTGTTGCAAAAGTTATAACACGACTTATAATTCCAACGAGGTCTTCATGCATTGCTAAGGCAATTTCGTTGTCGTCACTTACTCTTCCGTCAGTATTTAAAATTTTCATGTAATTTTCTTCAAGTTTGGTTAGCAAGCCGAGATGTGTTAACTCTATTGGTGAGCTCCCCACTTGGAATATAGGAGTTCTAAGTTCGAGGCACCCGATATGCACATCAACGGATGTTGATAAAAAAAAAAAAAGTCTTGTTAGTATAATGTGGGCTTAAATTTACAACTTTGTCGTGCCTAGATGAGCAAGAGTGTGTTAAAAGCCCACAACTTTATAATCCAATTCATCTGCCATATAATTATTCCATCCATGTTAACTAATCACATCAGTTGTCACTTTTAGTATGTGCATCGATATTTGATGACCTTATGAATACTCAAAGTTGTGTATAATACATGTATTGATATTGATGACCTCGTGGATGTTCATGTATCGCAATTTTATTATGTTCGTAATTATATTATGTTTACGATTGTGTTACGTGTGATACGCAACAACAAAAATCGTTAATTACCAGTCCAATGACAATTAGACCAGATTTCCTACTATAGTTAATAGATGGAGTCATAGATCATAAATTGGAAAGCTTAACTAGTAACACAAACCAGCATTTCCAGGAAGAAAACCTGAAAAGCCAGAGGGATAAAGTCCTGAGTCAGGTGCAAGCTCATGCAAGTGTTGAACCGTTGAACAACAAGAATAAAGAGCAAAACAAATCCTCCATGCAACGAAACAACGCAATAAAAGCTAATCAAATTTAGCATCCATTTGGTAGAACGTGCTCATAACCCTAGGAACCATAAAGTCCAGATTCATCACCACACTAATCCATAACATGTCTACGCAACCGAACTCCATTGCCTCTCCTCTCTCCAGAAATGTTACTCAATAAAGATCACCTTCCTTGTGGGTGTGAATGACACAATCTGAAGTTGGGTATGAAATGCAGGTCAACAAGTAGCCTTCCTTCATTTGGTTCTCATCCAGGAAGGAACCGTCCGACTGGTCCACCGCACCTGATTTCAACTTCCCGGCACATGTTGAGCAAGCTCCAGCCCTGCATGAGTATGGTAGCTCAACTCCAGCACTCTCGGCCGCATCCAGGATATAAGTGTCATCCGGGGCCTCAAACTCATTTTCCTCGCCATCTGGTCCAATCAGCTTGATCTTGTACACTGCCATTGATGCCTTGAAATTTTGTGAGCATTTCAGTCCAAACGACCTGGAGATGCTCCTTACTGATCCTAGTGAACTTGGAGCTTTGACAATGGCACTGGTCAACCGGTTATGTGGTGCAGCATTCACCGGGCATTGAGTGGGAACTCTTACAGTTGCCATTTTACCCCTGTTGCAGAAATAGTAACGGTTAGTTGGCTCCACGGGTGCTTGCAACACAAAATAAAAGTCAAGTTGTTCCATTTATCTTTATGACACTTAGGCATGACATTTACCTTACATGTAAATGAAGCTAAAGAACAGATAAAAAAGACCAAGATACTAGGCCAGCCATCAGGCTTGGCAAAAGTGTCATGATTCAAACCACCATTAGAATTTCATCCCGTTATGAAGAGGTAATTCCTTGTTGGACTCTTTATCACATTCTTATGCAGATGAAAATACTCATACAAGTCGGGGAAAACATTGTTTGCATATAATGTAAACCACAAAGTGGAACTACAAAATCCATTTGCAACAGCAAGGTAATTTATGTCTGGAGCGACATGAGAAGAAACAAGCTAAAGTTTTCCTGTTCTTCACTCGAAGCTCCATTTCGTGGATAGAAGTTGATCATAAAGGCAATAAGTATTCTTACCAAGAACAAAAAATGGTAAGAATAAAAAAAAACGTGCAATAATTAACATTTTGACTTGACAGACCTATTCATCTGCACTGAAATCAACATTTTAAACGCATTTACTTGTCAATAGTCGTCATAGAGTTCCTAGGTACATGCCCATGAAAAGGGTTCCGAGAAATCTACTAGCAACATACATATGAAACAAAGAGACTTCATATCGAGAAATAGTCGAATCAGATACATGCTTCTGGAAAGCTATACTCTGCACATTAAACATTTACCCTATTAAAAGAGTTCTTTTTGTTCAGGAACGAGAATTTCAGGTAATATGTCTCATAGAAAATATCAAACAATTTCTACAACTCCCTAATGTGCTACTTTAAGACTACTGGATTCTGTTAAGTGAAGACTGAGGACCATGCATGTGGCTATTTCATCAAATTGGAGTCATTAACACCTTACTTTTCACCTGTGTCCGAATATTTACTGAATCCTTGAAATCTTGAAAATCGAATATGAGTACGTTGATTACATTTAAAAATCCTTTGACCTTAATTTTCCCGAATAACATGCAACTAAGCATAGCTTCTTTTCAAGGCGCAGACAGAAATGAACAAGACAGATTCATAGAACACAAACAAGCTTATCACTTTCAAGATTCAAAACCTTGTCTCATTAACAAAAAGAACAAGAAATGAAACAAACAAAAGTATGAAAGACACATACGTACCCGCAAAACCAAAAATCAACATCACATATAAAAATAGAATAAAAGATCCCACCTTTACAGATGAAAAGCAACAAAAAAAAACAATAAACCATTAAAGACTACAAAGAAGAACACAACTCAAAAAACATTAAAAATAAAGAATCTAACATGAACCCATCATTCATTTAGGCAGGCAAAAATGAATTGAAGGAGAAAGCAGAGAGCTTTACCAAGAAAGAGAGCGAGAATAGATGGAAGTAGCCAAGAAGCAAGGTTCGGAAGCGGAGACTACGAGGTGGAAGTGAGATAGTTTGGTTTAGATTTATAGAGGAAAAGAGAGTTGTATGGCTTTTGGCATCTTTCGAGAGCCAAAGGCGGCCAAGTAGGGAGAGATGCCACCGGTGCTAGGAGCCAAAAACCTACTCTCCTCTGTTTGGTCACTTTAATTTTTTGTAAATCTAATTATCAAATTGATTTTTATTAATATAGATTTTTTTAATATTAATATTATATTATATTATATTATATTATATTATCTCTATTTAAATACATAATAAATAATATTATTAATTATTTATTAGATAATTATAATAGTATTTTTAAAAAATTCTATGAAAATTAATAATTTTAATTTTTTTTATTTATGTAAAAAAATGAATGTCTTATCTTTATGAGTCAAAGGAAAGGAAGTAGTTTTTAAAACTTATTATTAATTCTCTTTGACAAAAAAAGACTTATTATTAATTCAAAATTACTTATTTGATGAGTCGGTCCAAACAAGTCATTATGGCCTGGATTGAATATTTATACAGAATTAAAATGATGTTAACTAGGTCACGTTAATATAACTTGAAAAACCAAAAATTCCAACAATGGAGTCGGAGTTGGAAAGTAAGATGTACCTTATAAGTTTGAATGGAGGATAGTTTATACAGCCGTTGACCAAACATTATTATATTTACCAACCAGAATTACTTAATAAATGTTGAAATATGAGAAGAAAAAATGGAGTTGGTTTGATTCCAAATGCGTAGGCTTCAAGCAATCATTAGTGACCAAACCACCTGACTCATATATTTTGTTACATTTTTCTAAAACTACGAGTATCATCATTTGTTTTAACGATTTAAGACTAATTTTATTTTGAGGTGAATATATTCAATAGGTATCGAATCCATAAATGCTTCCTAAAAGTTCAAATTGTGTTAACAACAGAAGTACCACCTTTCGGTGCATATTTTGGTACTTAAATGCAAAACAACGTTTAAAGACGTCAGAAGCCAACCAAAGTGAGCACAGCACCACAAATGGCTCTTAATTTACAGTAGTAGTCACAGACCTTTGGATGGCTAATTGGATATGCAGTCAAGGCTGGTCGGATCAATAGAATTCAATTCGTAACCCATAACCTTGAAGAAACAAAGAAAACAAATTTGAAGTCAAGACTGATGACCGCTTAGCCAAACAAAAAATAAATAAATAAAGGAAACAGACTGTTGATTTTTAGGTAGCAGATAATATGTTTCAGTGAAACATAACTGATTTCAGAAACAACAGATGGGAGTTTTAATTAAGCCAGAATCTTGCTTTTGATCATACGTTGGTTGCACAGCGAATTGAACTGAATTCGCTTAACGTTGGAGACGCTCCAGTACTACTAGATTATAAGAATCTTGTCTTTATTAGGACACTACTAACAAGAAGTTCAAACAATAAGCAATAATCATAAACTGACTACATGATAAGCAAAATTGTCTAGGAGTTGCACATATCTTTTGGCACCAGTATCTGCAGCTACCATTCTGGAGACTTAACATAAGTTTTTTTTTTTGATAAATACTTAACATAAGTATTGATCAAGACGTCCAAGATCTCAAATTAATCGAGACAAATCAAGTACTTATTTCAGCTCAAATGTTGGTAGTTCTACTCGTTCTATTGTTTTGCAAAAGTTGGGCCTATCTGAGATGCAAGCTGGAGATGCTTATTTGGGTTTACCTGCTTTTTGGGGGAGGTTTAAGAAGGAGGCTTGTGATTTCATTGTTGAGAGGGTCAGGAGTAGAGCTGCTGGTTGGAAAAGTTGTTTCTTGGAGCGAACAGTAAGGGAAACTTTGGCGAAGGTTGTTATCCAGGCAATTCCTAGTTATGTTATGTGCTCATTTCAGCTGCCAAAATCTATAATTAATGGGATGGAAGAAGTGGTCAGAAAGTTTTGGTGGGGATCTGATATTGAAAAGAGGGTGGTGCACTGGGTTGGTTGGCATAAGTTGACAGCTTCAAAAAGTAGGGATGGGATGGGTTTGAGAGAGCTTGAGATCATTAATCAAGCTTTACTGGCAAAACTTGCTTGGATAGCACTAAGGGAACCTAATGCATTATGGGTTAGAATTCTTAGATGCCTTTATTTTCCTTGCGGAGACTTCTTGAGCTCTAATATTGCGAAGACAGGCTCTTGGCTTTGGCAGAGTTTTCGATGGGGGTTGCAAGCTTTGAGGAAAGAACTTAGGTAATCAGTTGGGCAGGGCAATCATCTTCTCATTTGGAGTATGTCATGGATTCCTAATCTGTCAGGTTTCAAACCTCTCAAAACCCTGAATCGCCAAGGTTGACTTGGGTTTCAGATCTCATAGATCGGAATACAACGACGTGGAATACTACATTACGTTCTTCTGTGTTCTCTGAGTTAAAGAAAATTGAGATTGAGAAGATGCCTCTTGGTACTGCAGCTGTAGATAAGCTTGTTTGGGACCTGGAAAAAAATGGCGCATTCACTGTAAAGTCATGTAATCATTGTTGAAGAATGAGGTCGAGACGAAGAGAAGGGGTGCACATCGGATTTTGAATCCTTCTATTAGTGACAAGTAATGTCAACGAATTTGGAAGCTTAGAGTTGTGCCAAATTGGGACATTTTTTTCTGGAAAGCTATCAAAGAGGCTTTGGCAACGAAAGCTAATTTATTTAGAAAGGGCATATTGAAGGAAGCTTCTTGTCCATTGCGTGGCCATGATAGAGAATATGCCCTACACCTACTGTTGATGTGTTCTCATGAAAGATCGGTCTGGTTGGTAGTTCATTTTCTTTTAGAATGGACGACTGCAATTTTGATGTTTTTGCTGATTGGTGGAAGAGTATGTTGGACTTAGAAGCTAATACTGGTGACTATTGTTTGGAACAATGTGTACTGATTTGCTGGAATATTTGGAAGAGCAGGAATAGCTTTTGTTTTCAGAGTGTGATGCCTCAACTTGTTTTGACTCTTAAAAGAATTTCTCAAGGCTATTGAATCAAGTAGCTAAGAAATCAAGCACCGCTAGAGTGATGACTGCAGAAAGGTGGCAAAGGGCCCCGGTAGGATTGTTGAAACTTTATTGTGATGGTTCTTTTGATGGTGCTTCTGAAGTGGCAGGACTTGCTGTTGTAGTCAGGACCCACAAAGGACAAGTGCTAGACGAAATTATATGCAGAAAGAAGGTTGCAAGTGTGTTGGTTGCGGAGGCAGAGGTATGTAGATTAACTCTTCAGTTTGCTGCCAGAAATGGGTGGGACAATATTCAATTGGAGTCTGAGACTCGACTGTTTATTCAGGAAGTTGATAAGCGGGGGATGAATCTGAGAGTAGACACTTGCAATGTTGCCTTGGATATTTTACAGTTTAATTAATCAGTTTGTAAGTTGCAGTTATAGATAGATTGATCGGAGATCAAATGTTGTACTGTTGATTGAGTTGTGAACCTGCCTGAATAGGTTTTGTCCTTCTGTTGTAAAGATTTAGATGATCAATAAAAACTGGAATCATTTGAAGCCAAAAAGAGAAAAAAAGAAAAGAGGAAAGATGAAGGGTAGCTTTGGTTTTGGCATATTAAGCTTGATTTGATTATAAAATTTGCCATGCACCAATTTTTTCGAGAGAAATGAGCTGACATGCGTATTATAACGGCCAAATCACCAAAAGTTGACGGCAAATCAGCTCCGTCTGCCATGTGGGATGAGAGTGCTAACAGAAGGGCAAACGTGGCCCAACATTACATCCGTAGGGGTTTAACGGCTCAAGAAAAAAAACAAGGGTTAGAGGGTTCCTAACCCCAACCTTGAGGGGCAATTTGCACCTTCACCCTAATTACTTGCAATGCGCAATTCTTAGATGGATGCTAGGTTCCTGAGAGAAGATGTTTCCACAAAAATAAGTGAAACACTTACTAAAACTCGAAGAGCTTTTACAAATTCTGAACACCAAGGCTAATCATAAATGAGACTATTTTTGCTCACTTTCGAAGCGTTCGAAGGAACCATTCTCCACTCTAGTTTAGATATTCCATTTCTTCTTGGAGGATAGAGCTAGGAATGGAACAGGAACAAACCAAAAAATATTCAAAGAGAGTAGAACTCCGATGCGACTTGAAAGAAGATTTTCCCACGCTCGCATGGAGTATGTTAAGGACCTTAAGGTACAGAAATGATGCCTCATTTGTGAAAGAGGTGTTGCTAGTACAGATAAATAATACAGCTCTGAAACGTTAAGCTGAGGATGCTGGTCAAATGATCACTCAATTCCCAGATTCCGCTCAAACCCAGTTAATAATCAGGGGTATTGAAGATCTATTAATTATTGTATTAACCCACCAAGCTCCTGGTTCAATGGTAAATACAGTGATCATAAGCGAATTTAATTATGTTGACCAGACAAAAATGACTGCAGATCTTTGCCACGGTAGAATACCGATCCATCACAAAAAAAAAACTTATAGAAAGGAAGAGAATAGTGTGCTCATATGACATTCAGGCAAGTCTACAATATAAACTTACTACACTCAACCAAAAATAAAAGATCATTCAAAAGGGAAATTTAATTCAACAAAAACACGTTTCAAATATCATCTCATACTAGAAATGTCCTTACAAAACTCCATTCCCAATTAAAATGTTCCTCAAAAGATGCGTTGTGGCTTCCCCCCCATGGTACTCTTCAAGTAAAGGCACTTCACCTGATTTACAATTCAAAAATAACTTCATTAGACCAAAAGTCCAACTCGTAATACATTTAAAAGCAGTCAAACTTATGTATAGAAACAGACCCATTATATACAATAACCACAAAATCCAAATAGTCCATATATGCTGGCGTATCAAAATCAAATGACATGAACACTTACGTTTTGCCAATTCTTTTTCAACAATGAGACAAGGAAGTTGACACTCATTTGCACATTTTGGAAGATCTGCTTCTCCGTCATATCACAGTTGCCCACAGCAACTCCCATGCAAAGCACCTTCTTCAACTGGAACTTCACTGTTGCCTTTGTCTCGTTAACTTTGGACTCCAGAGACTCTTGGTGGGTCACAAGGGTAGGGAACTTTCCTGCACAAGCATATAGATTATGCAAAAAGCATATGAGACTAAATGGTCATCCAATAAGGTTCATGAGACAATAGGAACAAGATAAGTTCATCAAAAAGAAGAAAAACAAATGACAACTTGCCTGCTTTGTTAAGACCAGGGCCCAAAAGACGAGGAATCTGCTTGATGACAGACTCTGAAGCTAAGAACGCATGGTACTGCTTAGCAAGCTTCTTAACCAATTTCTTGTTCTTGTTAAGCTTCTTCAATGATTCCACGTCCATCCAATCCAAACCAATTGATTGTGCCTGTTGGGAACCAAAAAGAACAACACATCAAACATATTGTAATCAAAAGAAAGCA